>JAQIXA010000197.1:0-55344 GCA_034699045.1 Nanhermannia cf. coronata Gr-Ori-00579 | reverse complement strand
AGTTTTTGAGATATGATTTTTTGAAAAAAAATTGTATGCTGATATTTAATCAAAAATTGACTAAAATTGACAAAAATTACGAAAATATTTTTTCAAAAGGTTTTTTCGCCCCGAGTTTGGGGGTTCCCAGGGAGGTCATTGGGGTCATGGGTAAGGGTCATTCAAGCCCTGTGACCTCCAGCGTTCGGCTTGCCTCTAACTCCATTACTTTGAGAAAAAAGGAAGTTGACGAAAAGGTCTCCATAACACGTGTAAATTTGGGGCAATTTGAGAAATCTTTAAAATGGCAATATTTAGGCTCATTTTATCTTTGCAATGGAAGAAATTTCATTAGATTCTGATACCTGGCTCTAAAGTTATACTTTTTTGAAAATTGGAAAATTCTCAAAATTTTCCAAAATTTCCAAAATTTTCAAAATGGCTTTTTTCAAAGAGCTGTAACTTTTGGAGTTTTAGAGATAATTGGTCATACTTGGGCTTAAAATGACGGCAACAAATGAGACTTTATGACAAAAATAATGATATTGGTGAAAATCCGGACCACAAAAATTTATAGCGCCATTTTTGAAATTTTTTGAAAATTTTATTCAAATGACCCTAGCGCAGTATTTAGTCATTCCAGAAATTTGACCTTTCCAGGAATTTCAAGTTGGTATCTCCTCTTTCCAACAACACCTATTTCATCTAAATCGGTCAAGACATTCAGAAGTTACACGCATTCAAAAGCGTTCGGATATAAATCAATCATACTGTATAAGTACATAACCCTACCCTACTGAAACTTTCTTTTATGATTCTGTAAACAGAAAAATTACGTAGCTACTTTAAGAAATTTTTTAAAATTAAAAATTGCACAAAATGATTTAGCTTTGGTAGGGTAGGGTACTTACCAAAGCAAATGTATCTAGATATGGTAGGGTAATAGCGTCTTTTGTTTTTGAAATTAGTTTTTTATTGCTCTTTAAAATTGTACCCACCTACTACCTACAATACCTAATTAACTTTTAGTTTCGATAATTTTCAATTTCAATGAATATGAAATTTATTTTCCTAACTTTTAGTTAATATATTTTCTATATCATTTCAGGATGCTTTTTGGTTCGAGACAGTAATAACTTTCCTGGAGAATATTCACTTGATTTCTTGTAAGATTCAAGTCCTAATAAAATGATTAAAAATTTAAAAAAAAAACTCATTGACGTATAATTTTGTTATTTTCAAGTTCAAATGGAGCAGTTCATCATGTTCGCATTGGCTCTAAACTTCAGGATGGTAAAAAGCTGTATTTTTTGATGCCCAAAGTTTGCTTTGACTCAGTCTACCTGCTAATTGAGCATTATAGGAAAAATCCACTTGAAACAAAGGTATTTTTATCAAGTTTATAATACCCCAAATTCGAATTAATAATCAAGCTTATTTGCTAATTTGAATCAGGATTTCACCGTCGAAAGATTTACAAAAGTAGTGCCCTTACCGGAACCTCATTTAAATCAACCTTGGTATTCAAATGCAATAATTTATATTTAATTTCATGTCAAAATTTAGAAAAATTCAGTTTATGAAAAATGCAATTTCTCATTAGGTTTTATGAAGAAATCGATCGAGCTGGAGCTGAGGATCTGCTCAAAAAGATACCAATAAATGGAGCTTTTTTGATTCGATATTCCTCAGAAATTACTGATGGAAGATTTGTAATTACTTTCAGGTAAGTACCTATACTACAAGTACAGATGCAAGTACAAGTAATTGGTTTTTGCATCAGAGAACGAAATGATTACATATTAGATTTTGAATCTAATTACATTTTATAATGATATTCATAAATGTATAAAGTTTATTGGAAAAATCTATTTTTATTTTTTTCAAGATATGATAATTTTGTAAAGCATGGAAAAGTTAAAGAAGACGGTCGAATGCAAGGTAAGAACTTACATTTGACATTTATAGTACCCTACTTATATAAGTTATTAAATTTTATATCAAGTTGTCAATTCACAAAGATTTGGAAGTATCTTTGAGCTTGTAAACTACTATCAAAAACACGATTTCTACAAAAATATGAAACTCAAGCATCCAGTTAATGAAAAATTGCTCGCTTTTAGTAAAACACTTGATACACCGAATGAAAAAATATACGCTGAGAATGGATATACCGATATTGTCAATACGAAAAATGTACTATTGATACTTTAATTAATTTCGAGATTTTAAAATTTGGAATATTTCATAGGGGAAAGCTATAGCACTACAAGATTATCATTCAAATGACCCAGAATTACTGTATTTTTCAAAAGGAGATGAGATTTGTAATCTTGTAAAGGTATCTAACCTAAAATTTTGAAAAATTCTTTCGAAATATTAAAAATTTTGTAATTTCAGGAAGAAGAAGGTATGCAAAAATTCATTAAATATTTATCAAAAATTAAATACCTACTTTTTTAATAGCAGAGTGCCCTAGCATTTAACCAAAACAAATTTTGCCATTAAAATGAACAACCTTACTCTTACAAACTTACCTATACTGTATATGCTTTTGTTAGATTAAAATCAGCAAAAATCTGTCCTATTTTGAAGTTTTTTGAAAATTTTTTGGATTTTTTAGATAATTTTTGGATAATAAAAAATGAATATAGAAAACAATTTTGGGAACTTTTTACTAAAAAGTTGTCAAATTTTGCTATGCTTTTCTTTATATGTTGTATAAAAGTCACAAAATTGGAAAAAAAATAAACGTTTAGATTTACCTAAACATTAGCATTTTCAATATTTTTGTGTAGTACCCTACCATATTATGTAGATACATAAGTAGTAGATACTTTACACTACACTAAAGAAAAATCGACAATTAATTTTAGTCTTTTAAATCATCCAGATTGGTGGAGAGGTGATTTGGATAAACAAATTCAGAAATTTTTTCCCTCAAATATGGTCCAAGAAGCAAATAATTCAGTTGAAGAATCCCTATTTGGAACTTCAACAAGACAGAATGGAAGTTTAAACGTTGGGAAAGCTTCACTTGGAAAAAATTTGGATAAAAATTCGAGTAATGAATTCCCTTGTATCTTGACCATACAGCAAGATAAGGATTCGTCCATTAGAGAATTTCAAATAGCCCTAAAAACTTATAATGATGCTAAAGACTGGGTCGATGCAATTAATGATACTTTTAAAGAAATCCAGGTAACAACCTACTTACGATTAAATAATTGACATTTAATTAATATATTAGTATATGTATAGTAAAGTAATTAGATGCAAAGTACTACTTTAAGTAGGCGTATGAGAGTTTTTAATAAATTTTTTAATTACTTGACAGACTGATATTCGGATATCGAAAAAGTTGAAAATTGCTAAAGAATTGTCTCGTCTGATAGTGTATCTGAGCTCGGTTCCCAGAATTACATTGTCCCCCATTGGATCCACTTATCAAAGGACTTTTAATGAAACGATGAGTTTGAATGAGGACAGAGCTGAGAAGTTATTGTCATCAGATCCAACTTATTTTGTATTTCATCATCAGGTAACAAAAAATATGAAATTTACCTACAACAACCTACATACCTATTTGTCAAAAATTCTTCAAATCAATATTTAAGTACACACAAGGCACAAGTAAATTCACATTAAGCTCATTATTTCCAAATTTTAGGTAATAAAAGATCAAAATTTTGGGTTAAAACAAAAATACTTTTCGTAAATTCGCTTCCTTGGACTTGAAGTTAGATCAGTACCAGTATATATCATGTTAGGTTAGAAGCCTCTTACCTATGCAAGAGGTTAGGTCTGATCGCCTGCCCTATATTCAATATAAGCTTAAGACTTAAGAATTTAATTCTGATTTCTAATAAATCTTAGAATTTAGAATGCTGAAAGGTCAACTCGACTTAATCTTGATCTTGTTCATAATTTCTACTTTTAAGGAGGCTCAAAATAATTTGCATCATTTTGTTTAAAGTATCTTAAAAATATTTGAAACCACAATTTCAACCAGATTTTTAAAAATGTCTTGAAATATCGATAAAATATCATTTTGTGTCATTCATTTTTATTTATGAAAATATTTGAAACTCAAGTAGCTAAAGTAAATAGCTTTTTCTGAGTCAAGTGCTATTTTACACGTCAGTTTTATATACCTAAATGATATTTTTAGTTAATTTCGCAATTCTATTTGTAGGTTCAGCTAACCCGAGTTTTTCCTCGAGCTCAAAGAATCGAGTCATCAAATTTCAACCCTGTAAAATTTTGGAATTTAGGCGTAAATTACCTACAAGTTTAAAAATTTTTATTTACATATATTCTCAAATTATTGGCAATCTTATATTTCTATAAGGCCCAATGCTGTGCTTTAAATTGGCAATACCCTGACAAACCACTACAATTAAACCACGGAAGATTCCGCATGAATGGCGGAACCGGATATGTTTTGAAGCCTGTAAATTACAATCTGTTATAAAAGTTTAATTAAATTCTACCTACCTAATTATTCTATAATTTATGCGTAGGACTTTTTATTCCAGAAAGATTTTGATCCTACAAACAGATCACTACTGGCCAAATATGAAATTAAACCATACATTTTGTCCATTTCAATCATAGCTGCTAGACTTTTAATGAAAAATTTGAAGGGGATTTTGAGCCCACTTGTTGAAATCGGTAATGTACAATTATAATTTAAATATTTATCTTAATTATCACTAAAATACAAACCTTTTGACCTTCTGAACCGACCTTTGTTCAACTGGGAACTGAACAAAATTGTAGAAATATCCGGTTGTGATTTCGATTGTCAAAAATTCAGAACCAAATTTGTCCGTAAGTATAATACACTGCTAAATATTTGTTTATTTTGACTGTTCTTATCTAAATCAGGAACAACCTTACTTTCCATTCATTCTACATAGCTTATTTAGACAGTTATTTAAATTGCCTAATTACATGCTTATACTATACTAAATACTGCTGGTATTATTTGATTAGATGATAATGGATTCAATCCATACTGGATAAATCAAAAATTTACAATGAAAGTATGCAATCCCGAGCTGGCTCTTATAAGTTTTCGAGTTTTGAATGAAGATAGTTTCGGGGATTCCAATTTTATTGCACAAGCTACTTATCCTGTAAGTACCTACTATCCTACAGTCAAATTACTATATAAAGCACCTATACTATATTAGATACAATAATATAATTTAAAAAAACTAATACAAGTATAGTACAAAGTACAAATAAAGAGATTTACCAAGTTTCAGAGAGTGGTACAATGGTATACTTAACTATGATTGCATTGAAAGGAACTTTCCATGGTCAAAAATTAAGTTGGATTACAAATGTACATATTAGATGATATTGAATGATAGTAGTAAATAGAAATCAAATGATCAAAAATAATGGTAATTTAAAGAAATGGCAAAACACTAAAATTGTATCAAAAACGTAATTGTTACGAGGCTAGTTTAACTGTAATTTTTTTCATAATTTACCAAATAATTTTATTGCACAAATAAGCTAATACTACTGATATAAGATACTGATATTTGTAATCTATTCTTATATAATCTACTTAAGTTAGTAATTATAATACTTTAATCTAGAAATTATAATTAGATTATTTATTTATATTTATAGATCACTTGTTTGAGGCAAGGATATCGGTCAGTTGGCCTTCAGAATGGATTTGGAGAACGCTACCTACCTTCATCACTACTTGTCCATTTAAAAATATCATAAATCTCATAAAACACATAAATTATTACTACATATACGAGTAGAGTACTTCAAAATAGCATGTTATGTTATCAAGTCCAGAAATGTCAAGTACCTATCCAGGATATATTTATAAAATCTAAAATTGCAAAAGTTTGAGTAGTTATTTCACAAATGCAATTACCCACTAGACAAATTAGCCTATTTTATACATACTTACATACATAGATACTTAAAGGTATATCCTTACGAGCCTGTCAATTTGAAAGTTTTAGATTAAAAATTTATTTCTAGAATTTTGACTAGCTTTTAAAGTATTTAGTCTCTGAATCCGGATCTATACTCTTAAAACTTTTTCTAGACCTTAGACTTGATGATTTTTTCTAGAATTTGTAATTTTCCTATTAAAACATACCAATAGTTAAGTACATGTACTATGGTAGTAAGTATGTACCATAGGTTGTAGATAAGTAAGTGTGTATTTGTAATGTAAAATTGCAAAGTTAACTTGAACTGATAGCTATAATGATGGGTAAGGGTATTGCAAGGCTGTTAGATGTTAGATAAAAAGCAAAGTAATTTAATACCAAATAGATACTAATAAATTTTTTATTATTTATTGATTCGAGTATACTCAAGTACCTAATTACTAATTACAGTATAGTAGCATCCTCATACAAGAATGCTTGTATTGGTAACACTAGCATCCTTTCTTAAGTAAATTAATCATATATATGATAAATTTGACATAAGTCATAAAGTAGTACCTGTACCGGTACCCTACCTACATTCCATAATATTTGGTGAGCAAATACTTTCTAAGAATAGCAATATTCTAACATAATGAAAGATAATAAGAAAACAAAATATCTCATAAGTTACCTAACTAAACGTATTGAATTCTCCATAAAAAATTACTAATTGGGGAAATTACTAGTGACTTATGATGGGAAAGATAAATTAATCATACAAGATCATAAGTTTAGTTTAAATGTATAGGTCTGCTAATGGTCTGTAGTTATAAAAAGGAACTTTTTCATGTTTTTATTCCAAAATAGATCTTATTGTTATTAGACTTAAATTTTTTGAAAGCTAGATTATAATTTCTTAAAATTATCAAAAAGAATCCTCTAGACTCGAGACATTTATAAAGGCTCAAATTTCGGGATTCTAAAAGTATTTTTGAGCAAAATTAACTCAAAATTTCAGCCTAATTTGGATTTTTGTGGATTTATAAAAAATTTGTCTTTTTTCGAGCCCAAAAGAGGCAAATCTAGAAAATATAAAACTGACAAACGGACCTTTTTATGAAAATGAGTCATATTTGAAGAGAACCCAAGTTGAAGTTGAAGTTGAAAGTGAATTCTTGTACGAGTAGGAGGTTTGGTAAAGATCAAGATATTTTTTATGTAACCTGAGTATCTTGTATATCTGGTAAGTGTTATAAAGATGATGTATGACTAGAATTCTAGAATCTATTTGAACAAATATTATGTACCTAGAGCCTATGATACTTATTTACTATACCTACTCAAAGCTCACCTACTAGTAGAAGCTCTACAGTGCAATAGAACTGATACTGATGATAGCAACTGAAACTGAATTCAGTTTTACATTTTTTTTGCAATTTGCGCAGGCAAACCATGGATAAATTGGGGTAGATAGAGACTTGGATTTTTTTAGAATAAATTGTACAGAGCCTGGAGGATTTAGGAACATTTGCTTTTTGACCATCATCGGCATCCTTACTTTATCTCTACTGAATCATCCTGAATTTTTTACGACAATTTCTCAATAAACCCCCATCAGAAATAATCAGGATTGTCCCATTTAAATTTACTAACTAGTAGTTAGTTTTATCAAATACACAGGTATTGACATTCTTTGTTTCAAATCTTATTTGAACAATTGCACCATCATTATCAAGTCATAAAAGTTTGACCGAGATTCTGAAAAAAAGTGAATCCGTATAAATAGAAACAAAGTATTTACATTTACAGAATATTCTACAGTATTTTACATCGAGTATCAAAATGATTTCATATGTCAAACTCTCCTTGTTTGTCCTTATTGGATTATTTTCAATCGTCTATTCTCAACAATATCCTATGGAAAAGGTAAATGAAAATTTAAAAAAAATCAAAATTGCATTTAAACCCACATAAGACTTATATAATCCAAGACTTTTAAACCTGGATTATCCCCATTAACTCGATAAAAGCATTTCCACATCCTTATTAAATATTAATTCAAAGGGATCAGCAAAAAAGATCTCTTCTTTTAAACAATTTTTTGCTTAAAAATTTAAAAACTTGAAAGCTTTTTGAAGCAAAGAAAGTTCTGATTATGTTATACTTACACATTTCCTTATAAAATAAAAAAAACGTAGGTTCAAAAGCCCACTTTTATTTACTTATCTTACTTTGTACTACTAATTTTTTACATAATCAGAATGAGAATCCGACTTTTAAAAATAAATATTTGCGATAGAAAAATAGGATCAAAAAGCAGACTCTAATTGTGAGTCATTAGCGAATTCATGCTTTATCAATTTCTTGTAAAGCCAGTGAAAATCGAGCTTAAATTTTTTTCTAGATTTTTTGAGCTTATTATTTGACTAACAAAATCTTTGAATTTGAATAAAAACATCATTAAAAGATGTTACTACTACCTACTAACCAATTATACAGTATCTACTGCATAGGAGAAGTAGGTGTCTTTTTAACTATTTTTAACTATAATTTTGATGTCTGTCAAATTCTATAAGTAAATAAGTGACTAATTATGTCTTTGAGTAGGTCTTTTAGAATAAATTGGCATTTTAAGATACAGATTACTTCGACAAGGTCGATATTTTGAGTTTTTATAACCTTAAAGTTGACCTAGAGGTCAAAATTTCAAGGAAAAGATCAGATAGAAATTGAGGGTTATCAGATATAGGAATTGAGTTTTGATCTGAAATTTCTTATTTTAAATTTTAGAAATACGAAGTCGATGTGCCCCAATTGCTTTTTGGTCGATTACAAGATGGTGGAACTGGTACTGGTGAGCAAGTGGTCTTAGATGATGACCAATCAGTCCAGTATGACGATGTCAAGAGGGAAATGACTGTCCAGGACTTATTGAGAGAGATGCAGGCGGCTCGATATAAGCGAAAGCCTTATGGTGATTTGAGCACTGGAAATGCAAATCCAGCAGGAGAATGGAATAATTTGGATAATCAGCAGCGGCGACTAAAATCCAAAAGAGATCTGAGGAAAAGACAGTTAATTTATTTCCGGCAGTGTTTCTTCAACCCAATTTCTTGTTTTTAAATCCAATTTTTTTGCACTTTTTTGTTGATCTCATTTACTTAATTACCCTTAGTTGTAAACTTACATGACTTTCATTACATTCCACAAATTATAGTATTAACTAAGGCAGTTAGAATAAAATATATTCTATATTCTATCTATATTCTAATTCTAACTACCTTAGTATTAACTACATACTTACCTATCATTGACTTAAAAACCTGAAAATACTGATAGAAAACTTGACAAAATCAAAATCACTAAAATGAAATTATTGAAAATTATTAAGAACTTTTGTTAGTTAGATATATTATTTTATAAACTATTTTGATTCAATATTTGAAAATAAACACGATTATGATAAGCTATTTTTTATAAAAACAAATATAAAAATCTGAACTATGAGTTAGTCTGTTTCATGGTATTCTAAGTGTTATCTAGGATATTTCCAAATAAATGCAAGTAAAATCAAATTTCTCTCAAAATTTTGAGAAATTTTTGGAAATTTTTCATATCATCTAGATCTAATATCTATAGAGGTCTGAAATTAAGGAATTTGCCACTGAATATACAGGTAAGGTTATTTAAAGCTAAAGAAGCCCTTAAAAATATCCAGAAAAAAGAAAATAGAATTTTACTCAAACTCATAAGCTCTTATATTCTTTTTTTTAAACCTTTTTTTGTTTCGTAGATATTAAATAGAAATTTCAAAATAATAGGACTTGTTCATGGTTTTTTTGAAAGATTAGATGTTTTCTGAGAAAAGAGGTAAGTACTTAACTGATTGATCAATTAAGTAATTTGCTATAAATTTCACTATTATATTATTGCCCTTTTAAGCAAATAGAACAATGTACACATTTACAATTTAATCTTTTTAGGAGTTTTTGTTTTGTCTTGAAATTCACACGACCTTTATAGAAAATAATATTTTTCAGAATATAGGTAGTACCATAATATGTACCCTAAATCTACCTAGATAAAATATTTTGTCGACAAGATCATAAAAACAATTCACCCACACAACAACATCATAATTCCTAACAATATCAAAGATTTTATTTGAAATAAATCCCTTTTTTCTCAAGAATCTTGTTTAGTAATACCGACTACCATTAGTAGTAGCACGATACGACTGGAGTATTGATCATTCTCATCCTTTTCCGCATATCTATGGGTTTACTAGTAGGGTACTATGACTATGAGTAGTAAGTAGATACGATCGTAAATTTTTTATTTTTTATTGTAAAAATCAGTCACTGGAATTCGAGTTGACTACGGTTATATGAACAAATATGATTTTTTACAGTCTGAAGAATCAGCGGGTAACTACCAGTCTACTGGTAGGTACGAGTACTACGACTTTGCATTGAGACAATAATATCAACAAAGTTTTAGCTAATGGGAAATATATTAAATTCTTGAGATTTCAAAATACCCCACTTAAGTACCCGTAGTACCATAGTAGTCTAGGTACATAGGTACTTGTAGTTTTTGATGAAATGTGTAAAAATTGATTGAAAAGTTTAGTCGATCAAAATATTTTTGTTGTTTTCCATGTCGTAAGCAAAATCAAGGTTAATACTCATAGGCACCATGAATAGTTGTATGGTTTTATTAGAAATCTTAATTTTTTGTAATCAACTCATCATTGGTAATTTAGCAATTACCTATGTAGTAGTATCCTACTGCCTACTTACTCGTAAATTCTACATGAGTAGAATTCCAATTTGTATTCTTAGGGAATTTTTTCATAAATTCGATAAATACCTCTGACATTTTCTACAATAGTGAGACCTGGACCTGGATTACAGATATAAGAAATAAGAAATAACAATGGTTTATAAGAAATAACAGAATAGTTTCAATAAGTAATCACTAATCACAAATCTTACCCTATAAAAATTGTAGATTTTAGAACATAGGGTACTCTAGATTAAAGTTTCAGAAAATAAATTAACCTAAGTATTTTAGCTCATTTTCTAAACAGAACTAACATAATATAGATAATGAATTCAACTCAAGTGCAATGCAACTAAACCAAAACATAATTTAGAATTTCGATTTTGTTTTATAGAAGATAGATATTTGAACTTATTAGGCAATTACTAGGCAATTTTGCCCTCTCATCTAGAAATATTTAGAATCAATTGGTCTCAAAAATTTCCAATTTTTAGCGATTGGGATCAACTATACTTGTAGACTGAGATTCCTACCAATTTGATTGTAATAGATCATAAATATTGATCAATATTGATCTTTTTGAAATACTCCGTAAATAAGTACCCTGACCCTAACCTTCGATATTCTTATAATAAATAGATTGTTGAAAATCCTCTAGATGTTATTTGCAATTTATGATATAAAAAAATGAAATGTTCATATCTATCTTGAAGTAGATGGGTTAATAAAGATAATGTTACACTGAAAAATTCGAGATGATTTTCCAATCTTTTGGGAATTCATTTTAACCTCATTTTATCCGAAATGCGGACAGACATTTTAATTAGATTATAACCATAAAAATACAGTAGGTAGGGTACTTGAGACTTCAATTAAAGTATCCTTCATCTACTTAATTTTCCTCCATTCATGTCGAAAGAAATTTGCAAAAGTCTCAAGATCAATTTCTCATTTCAATAAGAACTCCTACGATATATTCCTTTGAAATTTTAATTCTATTAAAAAAATTCTCAAAAATTCTAGTACCTAGTACCTACGTAAAAAGTTCTAGGTACTTGAAATATTTAACATTTAAATTTGCATTTTTATTCAATAAAAACTTTGGATAACAATGGTAGATGCATAGTACGAGTACAATACAACTTAATTTATTCGAAAAACTTAACAAATTATAACAATTATAAAAACCAATATAAATTAAGTACACAAGTAGCAAAAATATGGCTTCGATTTTTCAATTTCCATTCAGAATTCAGAATCAGAAAATGTAGAAAATTCTGGAAATGCGTTCTTAGGTAGGTAGATACACATATTATGTAATTACAATTAATTGGAAATTTTCATATTTGAATTGACTGTAAAGAACTTATTATCATTGTATCGATTATTTGAATTTGAGTTATAATTTGAATCAAAACTGTTTGTAATCTTTCGTTCAAACATAGGTATCGATCTGAATGATTGGAAAAATCCTCCATTATAGTTATTAAAATAATAGACGAGTTGATCATCAGAAAATGGACAAGTTTGAAATTTTTCAGAACATTCGTCCATTCTTTTCACCTGACTTCCATAATAAGCCCCTTGGATATAAGGGTACAGTGACCAATCTTTCAATTGAGTAAGTTCCAAAAATCTAAAAAAAAAATTAGAAAAAATTAGAAATTATGAAAAATTACCAAAAACTAGTTGATACTAATCATAAACACCTAGCATGCGAAACTGTCAAAATGCCAAAATATCAAAAATTTATTTCAATTTCGAAGGTACTTATTGTGGGATTTTTGTAAAAATTAGGGTATTTATACCAAATTCAAATTAAATGAACCAATTTGAGCAAATTTTTGAACCTTAGGTCCTTATCCATTGAACAATTATAAATTTTTTCAAAAACTGTTATTTTGCCATTTTAAAACAAATCCATTTTTTGATATTTTTGACAATTTTACAGCATTCAAATTATAATCAAATTACTTTGTAAATTGCTCAAACGCGGTGTCGAGTCCTTCAATCTTCCATTTCCCAATAAATCTGCTAAATTTACTCCTATCCTTTTTCTTATCTTTAGCATCTTCATCATCATCTTCATCGTCACCATCACCATTATTCTTAAGATCTTCTCTTCCCTTTGTTGAAGGTTTCTTTGTTGTTTTATTTTTAGTTTTTTCAGCTTCATTTTGCTGTCTTTTGGCAATCATTTGACACATAACCCTTGGGATACATCGTAGGGAATCGAATTTATTAACTCGACTGAGCATATCATCGACTGTGCGGAAATTTAAAAGTTTTCGAAGTGCATCGAGATCATCAAGAAGTCCAAGTCTTGTGACGGTTGAAAGTAAACTTCCAAGACCACCTGCTGAGCCTGGAATAGCAGCACCTCCACCATTAACTAGATTTGCAATCTGATTTATTTGACCTTGATTTCCTGCAGTTATTATTTGACCTGCAGTGTTTGATGGTGGTCTTATTGCTGATGCTACTGCACCAGCGCCTAAACCTCCAAGTGCACTGGCTAAGGTACTTAATAGCCCACCACTTGAACCTCCAAATAATCCACCGCCACCACCATTTGAAGATGATCCACCCCCAAGGTTTCCTAAAAGTCCTCCAAGACCGCCAAGGTTATTATTGTTGTTGATATTCTGAAGTTGATGTTGCTGGTGTTGAAGTTGTTGCAATTGTTGTTGGTATTGCTGTGAACAAAAAAATCGTATAAAATTAAAAAGTTCCGTTCAGAGAAACACTCTTATTGTAAAATCTTAAATATCTCAAGCACCTTAAGTGCCTAATTACCCTACGAACCTGTATATACCTATGTATCTAGCGTAAGAGACTTTAGTTGTCCTTCATCGCTATACATATCTAAAAAACCAATATACAGTATAAAAAATCTCGGAAAATTCTTGTAAAATCTTGTACCTAAAAGTATTCTTATATCTTTTTGTAAAAGAAAAAAAAATCTCAATAAAAGATTCGACAGATATATATAATAAATCTCACAATATATTGAAATTTTATAATTGTGATTGTGAATTATTCTCATCTAATATTAAAAAATCTAAAATAGGTAGGTACTCAAAAAAACTCAATTGGTTTTTGAATTGAACCCCAATATCTCAAAGTTAAAAAACATTTTTAAATTACAAAGAATGTTACAGTTACAATCTCAAAACTTTGAGAGTAAAGTATAGGGTACATACGAGTACATTAGGGTACAATTCGTATTTATCTTTTCTATTTTGGTTATTTTATGTTTAGGTATCCATTTTAAACTCGAAACAACATTTAAGAAAATAGCTAGGAACTTACACATACTCGTATCGTACATACTCCTGGTACATACTAAATCTTTCGATAGAGAATTTTGAATATTTATTTTCAACTTTTGTAGCCAAAATAGTAAATAAATCAGTGGATTTGGTCAATATAATCCTTAGATGATTTCTTAAAAGTGAACAAATGACTTGTGTATCAATTTACCTGTTGAAGCAGCAATTGTTGCATTTGTAAATTTTGTAAATTTTGCAAATTTGGATTCGGCTGTTGAACCTGCTGCTGAATTTGTTGAGGTTGTTGAAGCAAATATTCTTGCATAGGTTGCCCTTGAATAATTTGCCCATTTCCACCAGGTATTTGAGGATAAGGGTTTAAATTCTGACCTGGGTTAATAACCCCTGACACTACATAATTGTTAACTTGTTCCTGAGCTTGTGGATACTGTTCCAGGATTTGTTCTTCATTGAAACTAGCACTTGTAAGGATTTTAGCTTGTGGATTTTTAGCCGGTAATATAGGTCTATGGGGCAGTCCAAACCGACGTTTTTGTATTGTAAATGGCCAAAATCTGCCCTGTCTAACACTATCAATATCACTGCTATCGTGTATTTCTAAACTTTGGGAAAAATGTACAAGAAATAGAAAAATTTGCAATAGAGAGATTACCCTTGGTATCTGAGACATTTTGCAAATTCTGAAATGAAACTGAGAGTTTGGATAATCCTATAAGTAAACATAATTTAAAGATAAAATGCATACATACCATAAACTACCTACAATTACTAATATGTACATATATTAGATAGTAAATAATTACAATTACATATCAACCTATCACAGGTATCATAATATACAGTACAACAATAGGAATAGGATCTGATCTTTAAAATAATCTGGGTCATGAGGTCGTGTAACTTTCGCCTTATTTCCTTTTATAAACTTCTACAATTCTACAGCTAATTTTAAAGGGGTTTTTCCAAGCAACCTTTCATATGAATTTAAATATCCCAATCCCATCACAAGTTGAATGTTGACATATAGACATTTAAAATGTAAAGAAAGAAAAAATACTCTGCTGAATCCTCGTGGGTGTAAAATGTAAAATGACGATAAATGTGATCTCAACCGTAATTATCT
The DNA here is from genome assembly GCA_034699045.1 of Nanhermannia cf. coronata Gr-Ori-00579. Lineage (NCBI taxonomy): Eukaryota > Metazoa > Arthropoda > Arachnida > Sarcoptiformes > Nanhermanniidae > Nanhermannia > Nanhermannia cf. coronata Gr-Ori-00579. The sequence continues at coordinate 40,246 of JAQIXA010000197.1, read as the reverse complement.
TTTTATTTTTTTATCAAAATACCAGTAGGTTAGCTTCCCCTAAAGACAATACAAATGACAATTTTAAAGTTACATATACAGACTATTAGTAGGGTACTAGAGTACATGCATAAAATACCTAGTAAGCTAATTTCACTGAAATAACAATTTATTTTTACATAGTTTTACATATAAAATAAGAAAATATAAGTAGGTAGGGTACTAGATACAAAAAGGGGTATTAAAATAATATTAACTTAAATGTGCATTTACAATACTCTTGTACCTACAAGTGTTCTTGTATGTAGTAGGGTACTGCAATGCAACTGATAGCGATAGTTAAGAAGTATAGAATTGATGTTATTTTTCGATTAAATATATTCCCATGTTATAAAATGCACAGAAATTCGCATGAATATTTCTTAATTTAAATATTACAATACTATTCCTCAGGATCAGGGTTGCTTTTTTCTGATTTTTTGTGTTTTTTGGCATATTTAATGAAAATTTTCTAAAAATCAGGAATAACCATTCTCGAAATTCTTAGCTTTTTTATGAAATTTTAGTGGTTTATGGTCTAAAATCCAACTCTGTGAACCCTGATAGTATCCTATTCGAGATATAAGAAAATTTCTTGAATAGACCAATGGAATGTGTAATATAGACTAGATGTACAGAAATCGATAATAATTACATTAAATTAATTGGTACATTTCTTAGAAATTAGATTAATAAGAATTAAGACTCAAATCGAATGGCTCCAGTCCCAGTTGTAGAAGAACCTTGTCTATTTCTTGAAGGTTGCTGTTGTTGTGGCACTAAAGGAGGTCTAGGATGAGGTATATTTGCATTAAAATTTTGTTGAAATTGTTGCTGATGACCTCCTGATGCTAGAGGATTGTTATTGTTGTTAAACCCTCCTTGAAATTGTTGATTATTATGACTAAAATCTTGAGGATAGTTGGAAAAATCATTATTTGCAAAATCATTTTGTGTATATGAGGGGCCATCACACATCTCAGATTCTGAAGCAAATGACATTTGTAAATATTTATTGAGCCTTTGTGGTTGTTCTTGACATTTTGGAAATAATCGATCACATTCACCATGTGAGTGACGGGCATTTCGACCCATGTAAGCTGCATAGTCGTAAATATATTCTGGACTGCCGGGCTGAGACTCGACGCGATCTATGTCTTTACTAAAAAGTCGTAAAAAAACGATCAATTAGGTTAGCATTTGTACAAGTAAAAGTAAAGTAATCTAGTATGAATCTTTTCGAAACCAATTTTTGCTAAAATCTTTTCGAAACCAATTAGAATATAGCTATAGATAGTTTGTTAAATTTTAGTAGAAAATGATTATAACTACCTATCCTACCCTACAAGTATCTGTATCTTTGAAAAATTTTGATAATTAATCACTAATTTTGAGAATAAAACAAATCTAAATTAAAAATTTTCAAAATTTTCAACTGAATTATAAAATTCGGGCTTCTACAAATACAAATTTAATATAAACCTAAAGAATTTGTAATTATACATTTCCAGAACCAATACAAATTTGCTTGTAAGGAAAGGACAGCTTATACACTGTATGATGTGTAATCTTTTTGTATCTATTACCTAATAATAATAATCTACCTTGGTATACAGGTTAATTTGATAACCTCCAGAATATTTTTAAATTATCAAAATTGTAGCCAAAATCTCTATGTCCTTATATCCAAATTCTCGAAATTATGAAAGAAATTCTGATTATGATATATCTATATTTACTATATTTACTAGAAAAATGTCTGAAAACTCACGATCTAGTTATAGTTATAGTGATAAAGTTGAGTCTGATATAAGGACTAGAATATTCTACTAGGTACTAGATACAACTAGATAATATACGAGTATCTCATTTTTAAATAGGTAAATGAAATAAGTAGTTTTTTTTAAATAAGTTGTATCTTATACCATACCTATCTATTATTGAATAATTTTTAAGGATTTTCTCTAGAAATCAATAAGTATCTAGGTACATACATTTCCAGTTTATATAGTAGGATACAATTATCTATATGAGTTATATTTTAAATGTAAAGATTAGGAAAGGTCAGGTTTCCGAGATTAAAAGTACAATAATAATCCAAAAGTTCCAAAGTTCTCGATACAATGTACAAAGTTTTACTTGAAAATTATGATTAATGTAATACTGATATTATTAATAGGGTAATATCTTTGGATTATAATACTTACTTGCTAAAATACTGTTGAATGATATTATCAAATTCATTCGATTGGTCAAATTGTTCAAGACTTGTAATATTTCCTCTTTTTTGCAAAACTTGACAAATCCCTTTTGCAATACAGCCCTCAGTGTCAAGTTCTTTTGACATTTGAAAATAATTGTTGATGTCATTGTCAGTGGGTTCAGCTGGGAGCTGGTAGTCTTCATCCTGGTAATCCACTCCTCCACCAATTGATCGCTTTTTACGACGGCCTACAAAAAACAAAAAAGTCATCCTATTTATTCATGTACTACAGTATTTTTACAAAAGCTCTGGGTTTATCGAAAAAAATCCTTAAGGGTTACTCAAAGTCAAGGATTAAATCATAAAATATCAGTAAGTATCCCCTACTTATGAGAGAAATCATACAACTGAAACTCAATTCTATTCGTAAATGTAAGAAACGAAAAAATTGTAAAATTTTGTGGAAAATTTTAAACTTGATTTGATAAGCATAATCCTTCTAATCTAAAGTTGAGACACAAAGTAGAGGTTAAAAAATTAAGATTTTACATTTACATTTAGGTACATTTTTTCGACCTAATTTTATTCCTTATACCATCAATATAAGTTTATTATTCAATATTATCTTACAAAGTTATAAGTCCTCAAATTTTGGTCAGAACAGAACAGATACATAGTGAAATGACCTCTCATTGTCAGTAGCTTGTAAAGATCAAAGTGAAAACTACAAAAAATTGAACTTTTCTAAATCGATTTTCGAAAAATCTTCAAATATCTTCGAAAAATTTTCATAAAAACCCAAAATTTCAAAATGATTTACAAGTAGATACTACAATTGCAGTAGGGTATTAATAATTCTGACAGTTACTAGTAGGTAATTCTGCAGATATCTAGCATATGACTCTCTTATATAAATTGAGCTACAGTTTAAGTGAATTCCCTTGTACTATGGTAGTACTAATACTAGTAGTATATACAGATAGTTTAGGGTACTGAATTACTGATATAAGAGTTACTTACCAATGATGAGTTTGAAAAGTATTTTTTTAATTATCTTTTTTATTATGATCTTTTTCTTGAGAATTAATTTGATTTTGATCAGCTTAAGAATGATGGCTTTCTTCAGAAGCCAGCCCCCTATAAATAAATGAGGCTTGTGCCTAACATCCGTTATATAACCACGGATCGCATACGGAAATATTGCTTCACTTTCTTGTGGAACATTTGCAAAAAACAAAAAAACTGTCAGAACCCCTGTCACTAAAATCACTGGATAAATCCTCATTTTTATTTTTTTTTTTTTGATTTCTAAATTCACTATGAAATGTCAATAAACATTTTCTTGAACTATTTTGGCCAAATTTTTTTTCCTAGATAGAAAGATAATATGGTATTACTTTAATATTTCAATTTTAATTTGAGAAACAAAGTTGATATTTTTAAATGAAATTAAAAATGTACTAGCCGAGTATATATAACTTTAGTGGACCTTGTGGGAGTTTCATTTTTTGCAATAATTTTGCACAATATGAACCTATTATATAATAAATAATATGGGTTAGGTGATCTTGGGCATAATATTTATTGTATGTACTAGTACCAAAGTATCATTTTTCTACACTGTCACTTGTACTAGATAGCTAAATAAGAGCATTTGTTTACCTTTTGATTTTATGAAATATTTATCCATTGTCTCTATTGTGTCTTGAGACACAATTATGTATGAAGCTAAATAAACAGAATGCAAAATTTGCATATGGATGCTCATTTACCCTGAGAATTTATGATTTTATGTTAAAAAACGAGCTATACTATTAGTCATCTTTGTCTGTTTTTGAATTTCATTCAAAAAAATTCTATTTTTTTTAGACTTTTTAGTCCTTTGCCTATTGTAAATAACTTAATAAAGATGGATAGAGTTTTATAAATGGACATAAATATTAAATAGCTATACAATTATTCTTATGGTCAACTTTAGTAAAATCTTACAGGCAATCATTTTTCCTTTTAGATATTCTTTTAATCTTTAATTGAACCAAACAAAGCAACTATCTAAACATAACCCGAAAATTATAGAATTAGGTTAGGTTAGGTTAGGTTAGAGGTTTTTAAGTTTGAACAATTTTTAACAAATCCAGGAAAGTTGAGTTTTTTTTTACAGATCTTGACTACTTTCCACTTAAAAACTTTGCACTTTTTCAAAAAAATTTGCGAAATTCACATACATACTTACTTAATACTACCTACTACAAGTATGAAGCTTACTTACACAAGTATGTACCTAAGTACCCTACTTTAACATTTCTTTAGTAATGCACTTTGGTAAACTTAAAAATTAAACTCAAAATTCTAACCTATCAGTATATTTACATACTTACGGGAGATTTGGAATGAGAGCTTTCGAAATGGCATTAAATTAAACTTTTTAGATTTATAAGACTTAATTTTAATATTCTTACCTAAATGTTTAAATAGGCAGTTACACGAGTTACTGTAGTTGTACTTGTATTATTAGTTACGATGATACATTATGTATGTTAAAAGTTTTTAATATTAAAAATGAGTAGTTGGTAGTTGGTACATAGTACATGTATGGATAAGTATTCATAAGTTAAAATGGCAAGTTCATTCAATTTTCTATACTTCTTTTCTATGTACCTATGTGCACTGACTAGTAAAAGTAAATATCCTAGGATAATTTTTATTTTCTAGTTCAAGAGGTCTAGGTTTAAATCTTTGATTTAACTACTAATTAACTCAAGGTAATTACCTAGCTATTTTCCATTTTAATCTGACCTTTTACGAATCTAAAATTGAGTAATCAAAAAATTTGCATAAGTGCATAAATTTATTTGACATACACTTTATTAGGGTACCTATTAGCCTAAACAGTTAATAATTTACTAGGTATGACAAATGACAAAAAATATCATATTATTCTCTACCTAGACAGATATTTTGCCAAAATCAGAAAAATCTTAGCTAATCTTAAAACTATAAGATGTACAAACTATTTTATCAAAATATTTCCCAAGATTTGATTTATTTATGACTTTTTGGAGTAAAAATTGTACCTAAAAATGTTCAATTCAGAATATTTTGCCCTAAAAATGAATTTCAAAATCTTGGATTTTAAGTCTAAATTAGGAGTAGGGTATAGCAAGAATTAAGAATATACCTACCTTCTACTTTGTATAAGTAAATAGATACTTGATTGTCTAATTTAATTTAGACATCAAATTGCAATCAAGAACGGCACTGCTATATGCTATAATGCTATTGAAAATTTTGCAAAAAATCCCATAAAAGTATGTAGCTCAAAATCTGTGACAAAAGATCAAGAAACTTTTTACTTTTTTGACTTTCAATTTCAGATACATAGATCAGTACATACCATTACCATTGCACATCAATACTTAATTTGAAATTTGTTATTTGGTCAGGGAGGACTTTACCCAAAAAAAAAACAGTCCAAATAATTCGATTTCTACAAACTTTTTTGAGAGTCAACCTACACACTTGAAAAACTATATAATTTGAAATCCTTGTGGGGTTAATTGTCTATTGCATCGTACTCTAAAAGACAAATTTGGTCTTTAGATTTTCTCAACCAAAAAAATGAAACTTGACCAATAATGACTTGAAATTCTTAATCTACTAGTACACAGTATAGTACTACATATGTACAAGTATCTTATTCATTAAAAAAATGTCTCATTTTGTACAAAAGAGAGATTAATATAGTTACAAATTCATCAAAGTTTCTTTTGAAATTTCTTAATTGACCTTCCTTGACCTTTTTTTGATGAAATGAGTGAGTGTACGAAATAAATATGTCATCAAATACAGTATTTCCCTAATAAGATGTACGTATTGTACAGAATAATCCAGATATATCTTAAATTTTGTAGGTCCTTTGCTTGCTATCTGGTCTTGTGCGACCTTTTCTCGACCTCACGTGAATGTCTATACAAATTGTGACATGATACCAGTCTTAAGATAGGGAGCTTTTAATAATAGTATTAGTCAAGACTTTTTTAATGAGGGTATTTAAAAAGACATAAAAAAATCTCGAATGAATTTCGCATTGAATGATTTTTTTTGATCAATTGCGACAATTGAGATTACTCATATCTGTAGATGTAGAAAAAAACGTAATGTCTAATTTTTTCTTAAATTGAAAGTACTATCATACTTATATCTGTACTACTTATTGTAGGATAGTTTAATCTAAATTGTTTCATATAAAAGGGTTCAAATCGGTCAGTAAGTTCAGTTTCAAACTTGTCTTTGACTTATCAAGTTAATTAAACTATTCTTAAACTTTAAAAAGTTGACTAATCCCAAATAAATTCTACTATCCAATATGTCACATACTCATACTAACGGTGTCTCAAATGGAGTTTCAAACGGGGTTTCAAATGGAGTTTCGAATGGAGTTTCAAATGGAGTTTCAAATGGATTTGTACTTGACGATACCAGGCTCGATTTGATGGGCTTACCCTTAAAGGTATTTTATAAATAGTATAATTTTTTTTATAATTTTTAACAATTTTTTTAATTTAATTTTGAAGGGAAATCATGTCCAAGATTATAAATATGAGAAATTTCTCAAATTCTCAAACCCAAGTGGAAATATTGAGAAATTTGGTATTGCACTTTTTGGCCTGGGACGTGCTGGTAAGTCTTTTTAAACATACTAATTCTAAGTACCTACTATACTTACTATTTTAAAAAAATAGTCAGTTCTAGCTAGTTAAATATGTAAAATACTTAATTTATTTTGTTTTTAGGATCAATCCATCTGTCAAATTGCTTGGGGAATCCTCGAGTAGAAGTCTTGTACATTGTTGAAAAAATGGGTGCAAGGCGAGAACAAATGCAAAATTGCCTCAATCTTCACAAAATCAAGTTCCTTGCAATTGAAGAAGAGGATGTAGTTTTCAATGATCCTGCGTAAGTATAACCTAACCTTAACCATTAATCTCGTGTATTTGCCCTAATCAGAACTAAAATTTCAAAAAGAACCGCATATACTCTATCTTGTAGTAGTTAGATATGTAATCAAAACTAACCTAATCTAACATTAAGTACCAAATATAATCCAACTTAACCAATTCCTGACAATTGACAAGTATCGAATTGGCTTAATTTTCCCTAAAAAAGTCTCTTAAAAATATCCAAGATTTCCAAGTACCCTACCAACTAGTAGGGTACAATTAAAAAAAACTAGATACTTTTGTTTGCATTTTTTTCTTGTACTATAAGAATCTACCTAATACCTTACCTATACGTATTTTTATTAGGTATTCCTGCCCTACTTGAACCTTACACTCTATTTGTAAACAACTAGGTACTGATACATAACCTTTTTTTTCCAGTGTCAAAGGAGTTATCATCGCGACATCAACCCAAGCTCATGAGGAAATAGTCATCAAGGCCTTAAATCACAAAAAAGCCGTGTTTTGCGAGAAACCAATCGCAAATACTATGCAAGAAGTTGAGGAATGTTTTAAAACTGCAGAAAAACACAATTTACCCCTACTTTGTGCATTTAATAGGTAAGTGTCTTTATTATTACTTTATTTCACAACTTAAAATATAATTTTCCAAATTCTGATCAATTTTTTAATTCTAGACGTTTCGATCCAACTTTTCTTGAAATCAAAGGCCGAGTTAAAGCTGGAGAAATTGGTCCTTTGCACGTGATAAAAACTTGCTCACGTGATGCACCACTTCCTTCGCTAGATTATTTAAGGACTTCAAGTAAGTTCTAAAATTTCTAAAAATATTTTTGAAAACCGTCAATTTTTTCTTTAATATATTTTTTCTTTCAACAGAGGGTCTCGTGAAAGACATGGCAGTACATGATTTAGATGTTATTTGTTGGGTAAGTTATCATTTTTTAATAAACAAGACTGAACATTAGTCAAGTAGTTGAAAATAATTATATGTAAACTTTTGGTTTTTTAGATGGCTGAAGAATTTCCAAGCAGAGTTTTTGCAGCTGGAACTACACATCGAAAAGATATAGCTGAACTTCCAGATTATGATACAGTTTCTATACATTTGACATTCCCATCAGGTAAATATTTGTCAAATATTTGTAAAAAATTTCCAAAAATTTTAAAAATTTGCTAATTTTAAATTTTTTTAAGGTTGTATGGCCATGGTTGATTTAAGCCGTTATGCAGTATATGGATATGATCAAAGACTAGAGGTAATAACTACTTCAGAATCAGAATCAGAAAAACGTCATATTATTTCAAATATGATATTTTGAGCTTCAATTAAGATTTTTAGTTTCAATTAGTTTGGTCACAAAATATCAAATTCACAAAATCTCAAATTACAAATTTTAAAAAATCCTAAAATTTTTGGTCAAATTTCTACCAAAATCTCAAAATATCTTAAGAGTCTTCTTTTAAAAACCAGAATTTTAACATTTTTCTGTATTTTAAAGGTTTTCGGGCCTGGTGGGATGCTCATCGCTCCAAATTTGAGTACAACTGGTGTAGAAGCCTACAAAAGAGACAATTGTGAAACAGCTCCCATGTGGTTTTCCTTCCCCTCTAGATACGAAGAAGGCTATAAAAATGAACTCAACCATTTTCTTGATGTTTCTGAAGGTAAATTACGATAAAAAAAGTTGTTAATCAAAATCAAAATGCTCAAAATCTATTTTTTATTAGGCAAAACCGAGCTTACAATTACCCCTGAGCAGATCAGGTCTGTTTTTAAAGTTATGCAAGCATGTGAAGTCTCACTTAAGACAGGTCAAGCTGTTGATGTCAGCTATGATTAGTTGATAATTTTTTTCTAATTTGTTAAATATTTTAATTTATCTTAACTACCTACATTTATATTTAAGTTGTTGATCAACATTTTCGCATTTATTTTTACTTGTACATACGTTTCAATAATACTTAAGTTCTCTATCGAATAAATACCTACCTATCCACTTGTTTAAATAAGTTATGATTATAATAAAAGTTTCTTAATCAGTCTTATACTTATACATACTTACTTTAGACTGATATAATGTACCTATTAGCCTTTGTATAAGATACGAGTATATCATCATAATAATATATAAGAATTAGCTACAAGCATTTGAATGAAAGATCTACGAAACAGAGTATTGACAAACATTTTCATAATCGCCATTTCTGGTGTCTGGTATTCTGTAATTTTTAATTAAAACCGAATAATTAAACACATACTGTTTACAGGATTATATCAGTAGGTACAGGTTTGTCTATTGGCATATTTCTTCGGTTATTCAACTTATAAATTTTCATTTAAATCGAGGTCTAATATTTCATTCATTCAAAGAAATATTAGACCTCGATAAACTCGAGAAAATTCGAATATTTATGATTTTTTGATAATATTTTGAGAGGTGTTATTGCTGTCAAGTTGTTACACAATATGTACTCGTACTTAATAACCTACCTAATTAAAAACTTATATACCTACGTATTATACGTATATTAACTAATCTCTTATTAAATGACTCATATTTGTCTTGTCTTGTGAATTTAATGAAATTGAGAGTTGTTTACAGTACCTACGCTACAGTATCATATGACGGATTTCAGTTTTTTATGCGTAACTAACTTACCTTGCTCTCTATTAGGATTTGGACACTTGTTCGAAATTTATTTCATTTAAAACTAATTACAGATTGATACTACTGATAGACAGGTGTTAATTACATTTTCATACAGACTTTGGTATGTTTTAAAGCACACTACTGGATAAACAAATAAGTATATCATAATAAGCATAAAAATACTTGATCGTATTTTGGGGTTCTGTAAAAAGTTCCATTCTAAAACTTAAATGTATGACAATTTGCTTTTTGATCTTATGTCTGGAGATTTACTGATATAATAGGTATATTCGTATTACCAATAGTATTCCTACCTTAATTTTACCTTACCTATATAAAAATAAGCTCAAAAACAGAGCAATTAAGATTTAAAAAACACCTGCATGATTTGAAATCATGCTAAATTCATTCGGAATCAAATCAAATAGATAACTAGGTATATTAATATAGGTAGATTATTGGTTTATTAAAGTAGGCATGTCACTTGTCAGTCAGGTCAGATCAATATGGAAAATTTTTATTTCAAACTTTTCATATAAATAGATCTCAAATTGATAAGATTTTAATCAAAAAGTCGAAAAGAGCTTTACATTACAATAAATTACAAAATATCTAGCACTTGTCACTTGCAAATACTTCCAATTACTCAAATTTTGTCAAATTTTGTCGAAAATGAACGGACATTCTGTAATCACTCATCTCGAAATTTCGAATGGACACTCAAATGGACATTTGAACGGGCATCTGAATGGACACTCAAATGGGCACTTAAATGGACTTTCTAAGAAATTTTCCAAAGAAATTGAAAAAGATTCTTCTATGGGTAAGATTTAATTTTTAATTTTGAAATTTTGAAAAAGATCCCAAGTTTATTTTTGAATATTTTTACAATTAGATCGTGATTACAAATTTGAAAAATTTCTGAAATTCTTGAACCCCATTGGGACCGTTGAAAAGGTATGGCCAAATTTAATTATTTTAAATATTTTATAAATTGATCTGCTTAGGTTGGTGTTGCGATTTTCGGAGCTTTGGGCCGCGCTGGTAAGTATGTAGATTAAAAGATCATATCAGTATTTAAATGGCAAAATGTTTAACTGTAAAATTTTAGTTTTATAGAAGCGAAATAATCTTTATTTTTAACTGTACCCTACTTGTAACTTGTTGGCGGTACTAAATATAATTAATACTAGGTTTAATTAATATTATTTTGAATATAATTTCTTAGGATCTATACATTTATCTAATTGTCTCGCAAATCCTCGTGTTAATCTTCTCTACATTGTTGATAAACTGCCAGAAAGAAGGAAACAATTTCGAAATAGCCTTGGACTTCATGATGTGACATTTCTTGGGATTGAGGATCAAGATCAAGTTTTTTCAGATCCTGAGTAAATACACTACTTATTAAGATATTTTTCAAAAAATTTCTATCTAGTGTACGATTTTGAATAATTTTTTTGTTATTTTGCAGGGTCAAGGCCATTATAATCGCTACATTTACAGAAACGCACAAAGAGCTCGTTATTAAGGGTCTGACTCATGGAAAAAAAGTTCTTTGCGAAAAACCGATCGCTCAAAACCTACTAGAAGTTGAGAAATGTTACACGCAAGCTGAGTATTTTGGACTACCTTTACTTTGTGCTTTCAATAGGTAATTTTAAACAGTTTTTTCCCAGAATGAAATCTGGAGGTAAAAAATGACAAAATTTGATCATTTTTATAACTTTAAGGCGTTTCGATCCAAGTTTTTCTGAAGTGAAAGACCGAGTCAAAAATTTCGAAGTTGGAAAAATTCATATGATAAAAACATGCTCACGAGATCCGCAACCACCCTCGATTGACTACTTAAAATCTTCAAGTAAATTTTTCAAATCTTGTATGATAAATATTCTAGGTATTAATCGATTCTATTTTGAAATAGAGGGGATAATCAAAGACATGGGAATCCATGACATCGATGTGGTCTGCTGGGTAAGCTAAAATTTTCTCGGAAAATTTTTTTTTAAGAATTTGAATATTTTGACTATTTTGTAGATTGCTGATGAATTCCCGTCCAAAGTATTTGCAGCTGGAACAGCACATCGAAAAGATATAGCTGAAGTTCCAGACTATGATACAGTCGCAATACATTTGACATTTCCATCAGGTATTTTCTAAAAAAAATTTGTATAAAATTTTGTATATTTTAGATTTTTTTTTTTGAATTTTAAGGCTGTATGGCGATGATTGACCTGAGTCGACATGCTGTCTACGGTTATGACCAAAGACTTGAGGTACTTTACTTGACATTTACTCGAAATTATTTGTAAAAATATAATTTTTTAAGGTTTTTGGATCTAATGGAATGCTCATCGCCCCAAATTTGAGTACAACAGGAGTCGAATCTTATAAAAAAAGTCATTCAGAAAAAGCCCCAATTTGGTTCTCCTTTCCTTCAAGATATGAAGAAGGGTACAAAAATGAACTGAATCACTTTCTTGATGTTTGCCAAGGTACCTACTTTATGCACTGATATATGATACTCGTATAATGATCATTTAGCCTAAAAAGTAATTCAATATTTTATGAAATTTTAAAAAGGAAAAGCAGAACAATCGATAACAGCGACTCAAATCAGATCAGTTTACAAAGTTATGCAAGCATGTGAGAAAAGCCTCAAAACGGGAAATTCTGTCGAAATAAACTATGATTAATAAATAAAGCCATTGTAATATAGGCTAACTAATTGCTTGTATCTAAATATCAAGGGTTTCTTTAAAAAATATTTTAATTGCATTGATTTTGTATAAAAATTTTGTATTTATAATGAAATAGAGTAGTAAATAAGTAAGTACCTACATTTAAAATCTCTTAAAATCTTTCAAAAGGACTTGAAATCTCTCTACTGTACTTTCAAATAGGGTAACTAGATAACAATAAATAATAATAAAAAATAACAAAAAACAAAAAACTTTTAAAATTTTTCATCAATCTCAATCTGATCCTCCTCAGGTTGTTCAAAATCTCCGATTAAATTTCGTTCATCTCGACCTGACCCTCTGAGTGAAGGTCTTCTACGTCTTTCTTTAGCTGATGTTGAATTTTGAGGTCGAATTCTGTATTTATCTTTAGGACTAACTACTTTTGTTGTTGGAACTTTTGTTGTTTTTCTTGATGCTTTTGTTGTTGTTGATTTTTCAGTTGTTGTTGTACTTGTCGTAGTAGTTGGTTTACTTTTAGACTTAATGTTAGATTTAGATTTTATAACTGGTTCATCAGAATACTTGATTTTTGGAAACATGTCTGGATGTACCATTCCATTTGGAGGAGTCCAAAATTTCTGTGGGCTTTGTGGTCTTTCGAACAGATACTCTGACTCTTCTTCACTGGGGAAGTCTACGGTTTCAGTTGGAATTTTGGTTGGTTTAGTTCTTACTGAAGTTTTTGGACTTTCAGTTGTTTTTTGCTTCTGATTCTGTTGAGCTTTTGATTTTTGTTTTTTGGCAGGAAGTACCGGTGTATCTTCTTCACTTTCTTCGGTATCTTGATCTTGAGCTTCTTTATTTTGCGGTCTTCTCCTTCTTTTTTTGTCCTTACCTGATGATAATAAGGGTAATCTTGGATATGGATTTCGACCATATTCTATATAAGGTCTTATTGCAGTTAAAGGTCGAGCTGACTGCTGTTGTTGACCAAGTCGAAATCTAGCTGGTAACAACGAGGTCAGAAATGAAGCTGCACTTGATACGCTCGATTCAGGCTCTCGGTGTTGCTCTGGAAAATCTTGACTTACATCCTCATCATCGTCTATATATTCATTTCTGTTTTTATTCGGTCTTTTGTTACTTTTATGACCTTTTTGGCCTTTTTGTCCTTTTTTCCTATAACCCTGTCCTTTGAAATTAGGATTTTGACCTTGACCTTGTCCTTGTGGAGGTACTTTGAAATTGGGTCTACGAGCTGTGTAAGGTACAAAGAAAATTTCTGGTCTTGCAACAATACGACGGTCAGGATCATCTTCTTGATCATAATCTTCTCTTATATCAGAACTAGCTGAATCAATCTCTTTTCTTAGATCATCATAAACAGGGTCTGGTCGAGAATTTTCATCATACTCGTCAGAATTCTCTTTTTCCACATCATCATGTTGTTGATCCTCATTCTCCTCTGGTTCATCATACTGGTCCTGATCAGATTCACTATCATCCTTGGTTTTCTGTTCTTGTTTTTTGGTTTTCAAAGATTTTTTTGGTGGTGCTCCGACAGCAACTGCGTTCTGAATGGTTTCAGCAAATGATTCGTCGATATTTTTGAGACTTTCATCGTCACCTTGTTCGTCATCATGTTCTTGTTCTAATTCAAGAACAACTTCAGGTGAGGATTCTTGAGAATTTTTTTCAGCTCCTGTATCTTCAATAAGGGTATCATTTTCAAAACCAGAAAGGTAGTCAAGGGTTGCATTAAGTCTTTGAAGGACTTCAGCTATAGTTTGATTCTGACTTGGAGTCAATTCCGGCTTCGATTTGACACTTTGTGGGTCAATTTTTGTATTTAGAGTGACGTTTTTTAAGATTGGAGTTACAGGTGTTGGTTTTGTTGTTGGAGTTAGGTTTATGATTTGTGTTCCATTCGGCTTTTTAATGATGGCTTCGGTTTTATTCTAAAATTTTAAAAAAGATCGATGTACATATTTGAAGGAACAAAAGCAAATATCCATAAAGTAAAATTGAGCTTTTAATAGATAGGGTACTACAGATACTCTTACATTTACAGAAAAATACAAACACAAAAAATTAGACTTTTTTTTTGTAAAACTTACATTTTTGCCATTGACTCTGAGCAAAATCTCAACTTTATTTCCATTTCCCAGTTCATGGCTATTACGTAAAAACAAAAATTTTAATATAAAAAACATGCATTATTCAAATAACATGATTGGGGTACCTAATCTGAGTATATCCGGCAGAGACTCCAGTTTGAATATTAATTACATTCCCACTGCCACTTATGATGGCTCCTTTTTTATCTGATGTCCCACCCGTTTGTTTCTGTATTTTAAAAAAATTTGCATAATTACAATTTGTACATTTATATTACTGATATATACTAGTACTACTTCTATATGTGTATGTAAATACCAGATTGACAACTTTATCTCCAGATCCTGCGGGGGAAGAAAGTACATTCTGCAAGCGTACTATGACATCTTCTATTTCAGTACGGGTATAAGGACAGTTTCCAAAAAATGAACGACACTGTCTTGGAGATCTCAATCTGTCTTTCAATTCTCCAGCAATCTTCACATGAGCTAGTAAATCTTCTGTCTGTCAAAAAATATGCAAAATAAATGATCAAAAACTTCATATTTGAAGGTTGGTTTTTTGGACATTTCAAGTAACAAAATTGCAAAAAAACTCAGAAAATTACAATTAGAAAGTAAAGCATCCTAAAAGACAAGTATCTACGGAATACGTAATAGCAGTTTTAATAAATAATTTTGACATTATAATTTTAGGATAGGTATTCATAAATTCAGTAATATTCATTTAGTTTAGCTCTAAAAATCCGATTGTGTCTCCAATTTTGCAAGTCAAAGGTCAAAGATGCTAAGAATATTGATTAAACATAAGCAGATCCTTAATATCAGAAGGTATTCTAAAAACTTTTGCCAGTATAGTATAGGTAGGGTACGTCAAATTGAAAATAAAATGTAAAAATTTTGAAATTTTTTTACTTAAAATAGTTGTATTATCCATTTCTGAGTAACTGTCTTAAAATTTCTTTAATTGGAATCAATCATAAAATAAAACCTTATAATCTATTATGTATGTAGATATGTATTAGTTTTCAGCATTATTTTGTCCAAAAATGACATAAGTACCAATTAGGGTAACCTGATCCTGATCATTATTTTATATACCTGATCATATTGTTTCTTTTTCCTCTCGACAAATTTCATTTTCCTAGCTCTTCTAAATGCCAGCTCTTGAATAGCCTCAATCGGAGTAGTATCACTGAATTTGATTGACCTTCTTCGAAATGGAAGGTCAGCAAAAAATGGATCACTTTTGAAGTCATCATCATCATCTTGATTTTCATGTTTTTCACTACTTTTATGCAAAGGATTCTTGAACCCATAGATAAAGTCGCCTCGTTCCTTTGTCGGTCTTTTGCTGTGTTTTGTAGGTACACCGGAAGTTCCAGGTTTGATATCTAGTCCTGGATATTTTTTCTTCATATCTTTGAGGACGAAGCCTAAAAGTTCTGGTTCTTCTGAAATCAACTCTTCCTCGGCCATTTCTTCCAGTTTTCTGCAAAAAATCAAAAAAATTGAAATAACACAAAAATTACGTAAAATAAGAACTTATTAATTCGAAATATAAAATTCAATTCAAGCTTACGCCTTCTCTAATTTTTTCAATTGTTCATATTCATCATCATCTGAATGTTCCTGATGATCTTCTTCAGAGGATTGGCCCTTATATTTGTGCTGTTCATCACTAGTTCCATCTTTATTTGTCCCATCACCCCGTTCTTTATTGTTCTCTTCGTTTGAGTCATCGTCAACATCATCATCGTCTCGCCTTGTGTAAAATATTGTAAAAAAATTACTTAACTACAATTGGATTTTAAGGTATTTTGCATTCTTTGGCTCATATAACAGGTTTATGGTAAAATACGGACATTGTTTACACAAGACTTGGAAATAAATCTTTAAAATACGGTCATGCCATTTTACAAGTAGGTATACCCTACTCGTACAATACATACTGTTAGTACAGTATGATATAAACAAGTTTGGATCTTTTTTATGTCTTTTTGAGTGACACAAATTACAAATAAATTGTAATTAAATAAGTCCTAGATTAGAAGTACCTAGTAGATATACAACTTCTTTAAAAAATTCCAATATTTCAAATCTATTAATACCAATTGATGGAATATTCATAGATTATTCGAAAATATTTTGAATTTCAGATGTAATGTCAGCAATGTGCATAAGTACCTACTGTTGGGCATTTTATTTTTACAAATTCAACCAATATTATTTTAGTGAATTTTCCTCAAAATTTCTACATTTTGCCGAGTTCTTCAGCTGCCTAAGCTCTCACGATGAAGAATATGAAGAATATGTGTACTTTTTACATTTTTTAAGATTTCCAGTAAAATTATTATTAGAAATTGTCTCTAACCTGTCTTATATTAATTGACAAATAGCACAGGTGAAATATTTAGTAAAGTACTTACAGGACTTGTACTAGATATGCAAGATCATTCATCTAAAATAGAATTAATTAGAGGTTAGTAGTAATAGTAAATAGTACGGTTATTACGAGTGAGGATGAAGTTGATGGAGAAGAAGCAATTCCACCCAAATTGAGTCCACAGACAAGCTTGGGTAGACATCTGAGTGGGTCTAAAACATTTATCTGTCTTTGGAATTCAGATCGGTTTGAAAGGATGTGTAAAAGTGCGGGGCTTGGTTGTGGAATTGAAATATTTTTCTCAATTATTTCACTTTCCCCTCCAATGCTCCGCGTTGTCCTCACCTACGCAAAATTACAGAAAAAAAAATTCAATCAATTGAATCAATTTAATCTCATCCTTATTTTGGTTAAAGTTGCCCCTTTATTTTTGGTCTATCCTGCAAAACTAAATTTCTAAAATTTTAATTTCATACAGGGTTAGACCAAAAATCTAGGGGTAAATTCAACCAAAATAGGTATGATATTAAACTTATGTCTTTTATATCAAATCTAGGTCTTGTCTAGATCTTGATAGGTAAGGTACCTACTTAGGTACTTAAACCTATACATAATACATACATGTATCATGCATTCTGTACTTTTTGAAACTCGAATTAAATAAAGTTAGCTCGTCTTAAAAATGGCATACCTAATCTTGTGAGATAATTTCTATTAAGTACCCAATGCCCTAGGGAATTAGGGAATTAGGGAAATAAAAATTAGGGAATTTAGCTACCCATCATCATATAGGGTACTGATAATATAAACTTTTCAAGTTCTAAAATTTTTTTTTAATTTTGAAATCTTATCATTACGCCATTAAAAGCATCCACAAATATTCCATCTTTTTTTCAAAATTAGATGTAACAGATCTGACCATGAGATCAAGTCAAAGAGCTTGAAAAGAAAACTTCTTTTTAGCTTTCTTGAAAATAGATACCAAATATCAATAATAAAAAGTACCTAAATTCGTTCAAAATCAAAATACCAGCTTTTGACTAATTTTTTTAAAATCTACTTTTATCCAGTTAAATTGTAGCTGTTTTCCTCACAGAGTTTTTTCATAGATATCAATTTTTTCATTTCATGTTATAATATTTGTTGTTTTTTTTTATAAAAATTTGTATTCCCTTTTTTACCTTGAATAAAATACTCGTAATCTAGTTTTTAAAAAGATTTAAATATTTGATACACCTTTTACCTACTGATATATAGGTATATGATGCCGAATACTATGAGTGCTAATGAAAAAAGTTTAAAATTTCAAAAGAATAGTTCAAAAAGTTGACGTTTTTACGAATAAACGCGAGATATTTTATATGTATTAAGTAGTATATTATTGATTTTTTTTTTAAATTTTTGAACATTTTATTGAGATTTGTCCGGTTATTACCCATAAAATCTACCTTGTTATATAGGTTTTAATTTTTCACAAAATACAAAATACCTACGAGCTTCTAACTTCTAACTGAAAATTGGAACTGAAAACTTGAATTTTTCATTCATTTATACCTACTATAAGATACGGGAAAGGAAAATGATATCAAAAAATTTACAATTGATAAGTCATAAAAAATAAATTGTACCTACTCTGTATATGTAGGGTACTTGTAAATAATTAAATAATGATATAGCATCTAGGTATAAGTAATAAAGATGTACCCTACTGCTTACTTGGTATTTTTCAATATCTTTCTCAAAATTCTAAAATAATGAACTGATGCAACTAATGCCTAGATTGGTATATTTCTTAATATCTTTTAAATTGACGTAGGTTGTTGACATAATTGCACCGATCATTTTACATAATTAAATATTTTATTAAAAAAATGCAAAAGTTTATGTTCATAGTACAATTTGAGAATCAATATTTGAAATTTTAAACTCTAATGGCCAAAATGTAAAAATAAAAATAGTTTACTTACAAGTCCTATCGATCGCTTTTGGTTCTGATTGTACTGTTGACCTTTTAAAAGACATTATGTACATAAGTAAAAGTAGTTGAATAAAAAAATATAGCAAAAATTGTGAACCATTTCTTACCAGCTATCATCATCATTAGAATCCCACCGAGTCCCATCTTCCCAAGTATCATCCCACCCTATAGTATAGATTAGAATAATTAAAATTCAAATTAGGGTATTAAAATATAATTAATCCCAAGAAGATCAGAATAAGCCAAGATCTTGTGATCAATTCCTTTTTAAAAAATTTTCTTCTTACTTTCATGGACATTAGTAGACTGGTAAGTAACATAGTGGAGCTTGCACTGGACACAAATAAAATGATCCCAAAGGCCACTACTACACTCTTTGAATGAACTCTCATTTTGAATTTTGAATACTAAAATTCAGCAGAGTTCAACAAATCCTTTTTAAACTTCCACCTTAGATTAGCACTATTATTCTGTGTAATAAAATAACTTTTTATTTCAAGATTTTTTTAGGTGATTTGAGATTTTAATCTGGCCCAAAAGACCAAGTTATACCAACTGAGGGGGTTCACAAATTTATTCAAAGGTTTTGTTAAGACTGGCTCGTGTCTTTGAGGATTAGAAATATTAGAGAGAATTAAATAAATTCTCTAATCAAATCAAGACAGGTTAATATGTATGTTTAGTAAGAGAAGGTGTATCAGTTATTTACTTGAAAACATCTTTTTCGAAAGAAAATGTTCAAGACAACTACCAGTATAGATACTTACTTATAAAGTTTATAAAGTTTAAAAGTGGTTGTTTTACCACAATACAATAAAGTAATACTCACTTTCCAGATCGACTTTTGTAGCAAGTATCAGTAGTTGAATTTGAAACTATTTAATTAAATCTACGTATTAAAACTTATTACATACACGCATACTTAGTACTAGTACTAGTAGGTACTGATATATGTAGGTAGGTACTTATATACTGATAGTACCTAGTTATGTTATTAGAGGCAAGTCGAGCTGTAAGAAATAAATTAGAAGGTGAAAAGTAGAGCATAAACTTCTAAAAAACCATATAGGATTTATCATCACCTCGAAAATCTTTAAAAAAATTAATAGATTTGTACAGATATACTTCTATATAAAGTTCTTTGAGTTCATTTTTGCTTCTTATATAGGAGTAGGTTTAGGGATTTAAATTAGATACTTTGCATTTGAACATTTTTAAGTTCTAAAAATGTCTCGATTTTATGATTCCGTAGTTTTTTTCAAGTTTGAAAATGGGTATAGATATTTCAAAATAAAGCAATTTAGCTCTGAAATTCCTGCAAGTATTTTCTATATTGATTTTTTTTTTACTGATTTTGTCTTTTCCAGAACATAGGTCAATGTCAAGATTATAAAAATTGACATTTTTGATATTGATTCTCTAATTGTGTTTATGAAGCAAGTGTTTCTGAGAAAATTTAAAAAAAATATATCATTGAACTAGAAGATTTTTCGATTTTATTTAAAAAAAGGGGCTAATTTGCTTATACTCGTACAACATGATTCAAGTGTGACTACTTTATATAGAAATTCCATTTAAAGAGAGATTTATGGCTATATATAACATTTTTCTTACCTTTGAGGTTGGTCACTCTTTGAGAAAAATGATTAATATCGTAAAATCAAAACAAATTGTTAATACTGCCATGCCAGTACTATATTATGTATCAGTACTGACTCTGAGAATGAGTACTTATATGATATAATGATTTGAACCTCAAACCTCCCATTATTAGAAAATAAAAATACAAAAAAGTTCCGCAATCTTAATCAAGCTTATATTTATTATCTTATTTCTATTCTACCATACTTTGCAAGTTAGAAATTAAGTTTCTCTTGTGATTAGATTTTGGTTTTGACTTTTGAGATTCTATAAAATTTTATGCCCTTTATACCTATAAGTACTAAAGTACATTCATAAGTAAATTAGACAAAAAAATTGGAGGTTGATCATAGATCATAGAGGTATTACGAGAATGTACATTTTTGATTCGTAATGTAATTTAATAATAAAAAAAAACAAGAAAAACAAATTGCAATTTCTCTAAATTTGAAAAAATATGTAAGAATACTCTAACCCTTAACATAGAACAGAGTTAGCTCATTATGTCTTAAATTACTTACTCTCACTTTTATTTTAAAAAAATTGCAAGCATACTTCAATTCCTTCAATTTCTAACATTTTCAAGTTAAATTTTTTTTAAAGGTACTTAGGTATATACATACAAGGGTTTACCCCTAAAGACAAAACCCCTAAGAACATAATACCCCTAATGCTAAGACATTAAATCCTTGAAGACAAAACCCCTAAGAGAATTAGGACATAAGGACATTTGTTTTTTGAAAATTTTTAGGGAAATTTTGAAAAATTCGAAGACATCTCTTTCAAATTTTAGGGGTTTTGTCCCTTATGGTTTTTATGCTTAGGGGCTGTGTCGATCAACCCATACAAGTATGTAATAATAGGATATTTGTAGGTTCTGTAGTAGGAAGGTAACTAAAATTTCGTCAAGATATGCAAACTTTTAGAAATTTTGCAATTTTCAATACCTAAAATATAATCTTTGTTTGTCTTTTGCTTAATTAAAAATGCATAATTTAGGTATTTAAGTTCTAGTAAAATGTTTCGAACTATCCCTAATCCCTACCATTACCCCTACTAATTGTATTATCTATTACTGGAATTCATGATATGGATGTGGATTGGCACATTTATCAACTTAAGTACCAATGATTTATTCTATGATCAAAAGGATAATATTAGGATGATATATAAATGATAATGATAATAAATAATTTTGAGAAATAGTTTCTGGGCTAAGAATCTAAAATCTACATTATCATATAAAAAAATTAAGTGTTGAGTTTCTCTTTTTTGACCCTATTTGTGTTTTCAATTTCTTGTTGTAGAATAAGGCAGGCTTGCTTGTCACCAGTCATAATGCCCAGTAGAGAGCTGATATCAGATGAGTACTCAACTTGTAGGTCAGTTGATCCTCCTGTCGAGTTCTTTCTATCAAAATCAAAAGTCAAAAATCAAAAGTTAAATGAATTCATAAGGTGTGTAATTATCTCGACTATGATTTGCATATTGCATGTCTTTTTAATCTAGGGTGTTAATCATCTATTAAACTACTAGGATCAAATAACTTACTTGAGCTCAGCTTCTGTAATTCTACCCCAAATGTGGACTGGGTCTTTTCCTTGTACAATCGATTGAATACAACTTTCTAGTGAAAAAGTGAGGTTCCTTTCAATTTCCATTTGAAGGTTTATCCAAGCTTCTGAAATTGTCTCGTTTTGATTTTGACCAATCATTGTGTCCAAATCCGAGTTTTTGATATCCTCAATTGATCTTTTAAATCTCATGTAGCCTTTTAAAAAATCATTTAATTAATTAGTTATCATTTTCATAAAATTTTGACCAAAAAGATGCAGAGCCAATAGATGTTGATCTAATAAGTAAGAAATTTGACGAATTGCTTAAGCTTTTCAAGTTGAATGGATTTGAAAATAAAAATTATTAGTCAGGTTGTTTTCGTACTTATTTTGTTTCTACTTTAGACTGTAGATACTACACTACATAATCCTGCCCTACTGTAAATGTAAGTAGGGACTTTGATCATTAGATATACAGATTTTATTAGATTAGATACGAATATTAGAATTTATGCTAGAAATTGATCCTAGAATTAGTTTTCCCGAGCTGAATTATATATAGGTAACTATAAAAATACTATAAGTATTATCAGTATCAGGTCAGAATCTAAGTGATGATACTGAATTATACTATTTGGGATTTTAAAAATACAATAGTAACTTTAAACTCATTTTTATTAGATCATAATCATAATACCATATCTACAAATAAACCAAATTTTGATTTTTATTACAAATACCTACACCCACTAGTACAGCATATATCTGTACTTGGGTTTTCTGAAACAATTGAGGTAAAAATCTGGTTTTTTGATTCTGAATTAAATGAACAAACTAAATAATGTCATACTTTTATACAAGCAGATAAACCCGAACAGGTCATGTATGTAGGTACGAGTACTATAATTTTGCCAAGATCCAACCCGTTTCAAATTTGAATGGTATTTTAAACCTTTCAATTTCATTTTGATAGTTTTGATTGGTCCAGTGTGCAATCATAAATGATTCTATATTTACGCATATCCTTATTCTTATCGCTAACGAGGTCCTATTTTATACGAATATGATAATTGATAGTAATACCTGTATTACTAGTATCTAGATACTAGATAATTTGTTGACTTTTTACACAATTAAACATCTGAATAGTCGTATCTCTACCATATAAGCAATTAGTAAGGGTTCATACTAATACATGTACCTACTCTTATCTATGTATCAGTACAATTATATTAGCTAGTAATATTTGTACTATTTAGGAATATGTACTAAATATTGTATAGATCTAGATAGTATCATAGTTTCTAGTAAGTAATATTAGCACCTTGAACTTTTTAAAGAATAAATGAAAATATTATAAACTGTAATAAGCTTCCTTATTTCGAAAAATATGCCTAATTTTCTATAATATTTCTTATTTATTAGATACAATTCAAAATTAGTAGTATTATAGGTAGGTGGGTTAGATACTACAGAATTATGTGTACCTGTGAGTACACAAAAAATGTGAATTAAAAAATGTTTTTGCATTCAAGTTATTATGATGTAAAAAATGCCCTTGTGACTTTCCGCAAAATAACCACTTTTCGTAACTAATTGTATTTTACACTATAATTATACTTGTAGGGTAGTATGATACTACCTATATGTTATAGTTATGAGATTCGATTCGGCACGTCCTCTTATCATAGTTTTTCCTGCATATTTACAGTTTCCACTGTATATCTGTATTTTGAACCTTAGAATGACTCAAAAATTTAAAAAAAAACCATTATAAATTACCCATCTCTCGAAGTCCCAAGAGTGTTTTGGTCAAAATGATTTTCATTTTAACAATCGATGCTAAAATGGTGAGGGCAGTTGACATTGGCAAACCAAATGGAAGAGATTGAACTGAGGAAATGCTTGTATTTGAAAAATCTGAGATGAAAATGAACAGAATGAGATACTCAAATGTACACAATGTGAGGGTAACATAACGATATGACTTTATTCTCATATTTGAACTTTATAGGTATGAACTTATTGTTAATCAATAATTTAACTTATACTATAATTATGAGTATAATTGAGATTGAAAAAACACAATAAAGGTTGGGTTTTTTTGGCATCTGGCTGGTCTGTCACGATGATGTGATGCAAATCCCGAATGAGAATTTTGACAAATCCAGTAGCACCTTACCTAGTCAATAAACTTTCTCTTAATTAATTAAATGCCCAATGGCTATAATATCAGTAAGTACCTACAGATCATCATTTTGATTCATGATAATGATATGATTTTGAAAACAGTTTAATGCATCACAAAAGCTCTCAAACTTGAAGAAATTCGATTCAAAAATCTCAAAGTTAGGGCAAAAAACCTTCAAAATTGAAAAAAAGCTCACACTTTTATCAATAGTTCTTTTAATTTCAAAAGTTTGAACTTTTTCGATATAGTTCACATCGTGAATCTCTGTTTTTGATAATAATTTGCCTTAAACCTCATCTTTAAACTTAGGAAAACTCTCAAAAATTCATTTTTCTGTGTTAATAAGATTAGTTTGAAAGTAAATGTAACACGAGCTTAAAAGTCAAGTTCGAGTCTAGCTTTAAGCAATTAAAGTAGGTACAGTATGAGTATAAAAATTACATTTAAAAGATTTAAAAGAATCAAAAGTTGAAAATCCTTTACTCACTTTACGAGAGAAATCAAGTAAAAAAAAACGCACACTTTTCCTATTTGACCCAAAAAGAGACAAAACCGGATTTCCTAATCTTTAATGCACATCAGAGGCTAATTTAATCATTTATACACAGTTAGTGCCTACAAAAGATTACAAAAAATGATCAATAAATTGAAAAAAAAAACTGAGAATTTTGAAATTCTAAAATCCGAATTAGTTTCAAACTCATTTCAAGAACTCAAAATTACTAAAAGATATTTTTCTTTCTAATACTAACCAAGGCATAAGCAGTTAATGGGCATACTCGTAAGTACCTAATAATTGAATTTTTTTTCTGAAATTTTTTAAATAAGCTTAATTTTATCTTTGCTTTATTTCCCCATTATAAAATTTTATAAACAATGTAATCACATGTAAGCTTTGATCTCTAGTATCTTTTGCAAAAAGATCTAGTCGAAGAAATATAACTAAAATTGTCAATACAAAAGGTATGAAATTAAATCTATAAGGTAGGTATCTCTTAAAAATATTGTATTCTTATTTACGACTTTTTGAATAAAATTAGGTATGTAGAATCGACGATAATTGTATATCAGTCTTAACTTTTTTGTTTGGTTTTTTTTATAAAATATTTAAAAAATAGAAAATAATAAGGTTTCTCGCTCTTACTATAAAATTTTCCAAAGATTTAGCAGTAGGTATAATTACTGATAGGTATATTTACAAATACAGATAAACATAAGTATGTAGGTAAAGTTAAGATTAAAGTATAGGTGGAAGACTTGATATTTTATAAAAATTCCTAAAAATCAACTAAAATTTACTTAATTTTAACTTTCTTGACCATTTCTAAGACTTGAAATTTATTAAGTGGGCAGCCTGCATAGAGGTTTTGACATCCGTTTGTGTCCACACTTTGCAATAGTTGTCCCATATGAGCTATAAAAAACCATTAATTAAAACCATTTCAGTAAAAAATTATAACTCTTAAATATTCACATACCTGCGAAATGATAACGAGATAGGACTTCACCCATAGTTCCAAGACTTGTTTCTCTGCAAAAAATTACAAAATCATTAGTTTATCTTAAATACTATAAAAATGCTCGACAAATTCTATAACATATCTTAAGTTGGTCAAAAGTTGGTCAAAATCAAAATTCAATATTTTGATTGATATAGGAATTATTAGATATCTCAAACAAATGATATTGTGATAGTAGCTTTATTGTCTCAATTTTAAATTTTGAGATTCTAGATTTCATATTGTAAATTGTAGGTAATTAGGAGCTAAAAATGCGATTTTTCTGGTTGATTTTTGACTACTTGAAAATTGCCAAAAATGGTTAAATTTTTTGCTGTTTTCGCCTAAATAGACGGAAATCTAGCTAATTTTCGTAAAAATCGACTTATTAGGAGCTGAAAATACGATTTTTCTGGTTGATTTTTGACTACTTGAAAATTGCCAAAAAATGGTTAAAATTTTTCCTGTTTTCGCCTAAATAGACGGAAATCTAGCTAATTTTTATAGGATTCTCTATATTACTGTGTTTTAAGACTTCAAAATCTCCTAAAACTTCAAAAACCAAAATTTCAGGAAAATCGACTTATTAGAGTAGGTATTCAAAGAAATGGACAAGTAATTCAAATTCAAAACTAAGATAATACTAATGAGATTTTGGGACTTAAAGTAGTCTAAAAAAATCTCAAATAGAGATAGCCTATATCAGTATCAGTATCTCTAAAACTAATAATCGACCCCATAATTTGGACATTTAGTAACCTAATAATATTGAGAATGCCTCGTTCAGCATCAGATAAATTATTTCTCTCATTAATCGAAGCGTGGAGTTCACAAATGACAAAGGGAAGGCAGTACTGTTGCATAACACTCGTTAAATGTGCTTTCAATTTGGATAACTTGTCTTTTTCTTCATCTAGATAAAAACAAACGAAAAAATTGTCATTAAAATCTCATTAAAAATATTGGAATTTGAGCATTATACCATTAAGATTAGTTGAGATCTGATTCGAGTTTTCGATTTTGTTTCTGGTATTTGAGATGGCGACTTGAAGTACAGGATCATCCGCATTATTTTCAGGAATTCTTTCACCTTGTGGATTTTTGGGTGATTTTCCACCACCTGATGAAGGTGCTATGAATCCTAGGACTGTGCCAAGGGTTTCTGAGCTGGCAAGGTCAGCCATGAGCTTCATATCTGATGTCATGAGGATTATGACCAGCATAAAAACTAGTCCACGAAGAAACTGCTCCCTCATCTTGACTGATTATATGTTGTCTACAAATATAAAATAAAATAATTAAATATAGGATTACAATACAAGTGCAAGGATTAATTATATATGGTTTGTCTGGCAGATTTGCATTTGCGTAAGAGATTCTCAAATATTTTCCTCAATACATAAATCATATCGATAATAAAGTTGGGTAATAGAATATCTGTAGAACAAAAATAAATTAAATTATCTACGTCTCAAATATCCTTAACAAAAAGTACCTTAGAGGATATGGTCTTATGACTAATACTGATAACGATTTGAAAAATTCTATCTTAATGTTTGTCACGTCTCAATAACGCTATTAGAAACTTTTGTTATATTTTAGCCTGAAATTAAAGGAATCATTTAGATAAATGGTCGACCGAGTATTATTGAGAATTTGAAAAATTTCCAGTTACTAGTATGTATACCTAAAGATAAAGTGATTTTATGACTCACAACTAGTCAATTTTCATTTTGAAATCCCAGATTTTGTTTATATATTTATTAGTTCTATTGAGAAATCTAAGATTTCAAAATTAAGAATTGGAATTTATCAATCTAATCGCAGTACCTATAAGCATTTCCATTAAATAAAATAGTGATTTAAACTTGCCAATATTTGTCTGTCTAGATATTTCTCTGTATCTGATTTTTTACAAGTAAAATGTATCCCAAAACAATTAAATTGTTTTGGGATTGTTTTGTAATAGTAATTAAATTACTATTACACAAATTTCTCAGAAAATACCAATATAGAATCAGCAAACTATCTATCAAATTGAACCTGTTGATCCTGTTAATCTAAGAATTTCAGTAGAATTTTTTTAAATTCCGACTTTTATTTGCATATTTATAAAAATTTTAATAAAAAAATTATCTCTATTACCTACATACAGATATATATATAGATGAGCCTACTGATAGTATTTAGGCTTAGGTTATATAAACATACTGATATAGTACCAAGTACCTACCTAACTAAACTGAGATTTATGATTTTGCTTTTTAATATTGTAGTGTAGGTATCTCTAATTAATTTGTATCAATTAGTAAAGGGTATCAATCATAATTGAATATTAAATTAAATAGATCTAAAGTGACAATATCTAATTAGCATTTCCTCTAACTATCAGTCTATACTTACTATATATATAGTTATAAGAATTTGCTGATTTGAATAAACTACTAATACATAGTAAGCTATGCCTTTACTTGCTTGGCATTGAATTCATTAAATATTCATAAAAGTCCAAAAATCTTGGCCTAATAAGTAAGTATAATCATCTCGATTGCAGTTCCCTCACAAATTCAACATTTGGGTTAATGAATCTCAATCAAGACAATTTACAATAAACACACAAAATATAGGTAAACAAACGCATTATTATACTGATACATATACCCAATGAATAGATATACATGTATATATTTCAAGATTAAATTCACAAGAAAAAAAGATCAAAATTGTCCTTGAATGTTCAGAAATTTCGAAAGAACCAACCAAACCACATGTACCTACTACTCCTACTTGTATAGTCAATTATCATTGAAAAAATTATAAATATTTTGCGAATTTATTACAGAAGTATCTGTATAGTACAAGTACTGTATACAAAGGGAGTGTTGAATTTGGCAACTTTAGGAACTGATGTCTTTTCAAATTCAAATTCAAGTTCCTTTATTACAACACATCAGGATATCACGAATTATTTTATCTTAAATATAGCCTTTAAAATGACCATTAGAACTACATGATACTACTATGCCTTATGAATTACAATTATTTCCAGATTTACCCTAAACTCTTTAAATACTTCCTGAATCAAAAAACAAAAAAAACTACATGATTTTGAACACCTTATCTCGAACAAATTACACAGTTTGTTGCACATTACCCATTGTATTCTTTATAAAAATACCTTGTATTCTGTAGTATCTACTATGTAATTCTATTTACAACTAACAATGTGTTTAATTATTGTATAATTGAATTAAGATAGCTTACTATAATTATTCGAATCACCGACACTCGTAAATTGCAGATATTCAACCAGAACTATGGGCCAGAATCCTTAAGTCATTTTTCCAGAACTTTTCGAAAAAATTTGAAATCGAAAGCTTCGTATTCTACTTACATGCAAAGGAACTGCTAAACTTTTAATTTTTAAAATTTTTTCGAGAGAGTTGTTGAGTTTGAGAAAATGAAAGGGTTTGCTTGTACGAGTAGAGATAGGAAATTTAGAGAAACTTGTTGGGTAGATTTCAAATTTCAACTAGGTTTAATTCTCATAAGGAATACTCAAAATCAAAGGGGATTTTATGATGGTTCGTTGACTATCAGATGGTAATATAACAAGTACTAGTACGTACTATACTGTAGGTAATATCCTCAAGTAAAATAAAACTTTTAATAGCTAATATAAGTTATAAGAGTAGAACCAAACCAAAGTAAGTATGGTATAAACCACGACACACTTTCTCTTGTAAAATTGTAAATAGTAAATTCAAATAGCTATGCCATGAGTACTAATCTCGATATAGATTCAAAATCAAACACTAAACTAGCACTTATATATCTATGTATATTTAAATAAGGATTTAAGAATTTAGATGATATAATTATTTAATCTGTAGTCTATACTCTACTGTGTCTATAATAAGAATAAGAGAGAGTATAAGAGAGATAAAAATTCTAAAATGATGCAAATAAAAGTTCTGGATTTGCTTTGACTTGAAAAAAAATTATAAAAATACAGATATAGTATATGTGTACCTAAGTATCCACAAGAGTATATGAATTTGCTTAGGGTATGCATTGGGGTATGTTGAAATTTGCCATTGAAATCTTTATATGGATTTTTTGCACATATAGATATTTTATATGAGGAATTAGCATTGGCACTTGAAAACGAGCCATATTGTGATTATAATAAATAGTTAAATGATACAAGGTAGTAATAATGTAGTAGGAAAGAAAAAGCTTGTACATAGTCGTTTTACTGGACTCCTCTTTTGTTCAGGTAATTTTTATAAATCATACAACTAACCTCGACTTGTACGAGTAGTTAGTAAGTTAGTAGGTATAAACAAAGTACCTATAGATATCTACATTTTTTGCAATTTTTGCATCTAACCCCCTACTTATACTCGTATATATAAGTATCTGTAAGTAATGTTAAATGTACAATCTCTTATTAACATTTTTCTAAAGACCAGACTATGCTAAAGAACACTGTGTAGATACTCGTAGTATTGTTTATAAGACAAGTTAGTACTGATATAAGATAAAGTAGTATAAGTACTACAGATAGATAGTCAGAATTATAGAGGATTTTTACAATTTACTACTCATATTATATGATGCTAAAGTGGGTCAAGATTTGAGTCTCTTTTTTGCGCTGACTGCCTTATATGAGAACTTATTACTATCCTATCCTTTTTAGATACAAGTTACTACACTGATAACGATAATAAATACAGAAATTTAATTTAATTTATACAAGTATAAATTCAAATTCTAAAATATCTAGAGGATATTTGACCAATTTAGAAATAAGTTTAGAGACATTTTTGCCCAAGTAGTAGGTACTTACTCTTAGTACAGTACAATACAAATACATTAAGTTTATTATGAATCTTTATTAGTGTTTTAAAACTATTTTATGTCATTTCATGTCATCTTTAGAAATTAAGATAACTTGTTCTTGTTAAGAATATCATGAGTTAAATGACAAATTGCGACATGGATAGAAAAAGGTCCTAAAAAATTGAAATTTTATGCAAGTCTGTGTCTGTACCTTACTACTCCGTATAAAGCGATTTTAACTTATTTCGAATCGGATTTTGTATCATAGGAATGATATTTATAGGCCTTAGACTTAGAAGTCTGAAATTAAACTAGGTAGGTAAAGTTAGGTATAAGATTACCTATTCTATTTTATAAAAAATGCAAAATATATTTTGCCTATAAAGCTTAGGGTACTTGTCAGCTTTATTTTCATGCTAATTTGAAATTTTTGAAGTAAAAATTGTAGGTAATTTGACAAATTTTGATTTTGTATTTTTTTAGTTTTGAATTTGACTATTTGACTATTTGACTATTTGAATGGTTCAACGATTGAATGGTTGAATGGTCAATTATGTATTCAACTGTAAAATCAATTTAGGTAGTTAGAGTGCCTACTCAAGTTAAAAATATATTTAGCCTATATCAAATATTTAACTATACTATGATCCCCTTCTCCTTTTTGTAAATTTAGCTAATTGTTTATTCAAATGCTCAAGAAAATAGTTGGAAAGATAATAATTTACCTATTTATCTAGTATGCAAAACTTGTAGTATGATATAGATAGGTAATGCATTTTTTACTCAAATACAGAGTAGAATTACAGATTTTATAAACGAACTTCTTTGCATGACACTTGTTGCATTTGCTTATAGGTATCTACTACTATAGTTTAGTTGTAAAGGTAAAGACATTGTAAAAATAGTTTAAAAAGTAAATAATGAACTTGTTTTTTGAACTCCCTTATCCTCATGTACGCATAAAAGTACCTATATACGATACTATATATACTGTATGCATACATGCTTATATGCAAATATTTATCTGGCTATAAAAATGGAATTAAGGGTAAAAGTGTTTTTAATTGAAATTTGAAGAATTCTTTTTCTAGAAAAGGTGACAAGGTTACCTACATACTAGTACATAATAGTATGAAAAGGATATTATGTAGAGTAAATGAGATCCTGTCAAATAACGACTGAAAAATAGTTAAAATTATTTTATGACATTAAGTACATACCTACCTACATACCTAGGTACTTATAAAATACTTACTTATTTAAATAGAGAGATTTTACTTATAGGTAGACCTTAATTAGAAATTACCTTTTCTTGACAATATTAAATATGCAGGGTGAGATAAGATGCACTAATTTAATTTGAATCCAAGTGATGGTCAACAAATTAGATCATTTTTATGAATAAGTAGTAGATGAATATAATTTACTATTAGGTAGATACTCTATACCTATATGATTAAATATTAGCATTGAATATTGAATCGTAAAATAGACAAGAATTGTTGGCAATTATGCAATTTTTGCGTCTGAAATTCAGATTCTGAATATTTGAAATTTAAGCATTGAACATGCAATACGTCTAGACTGTAATTTAATTAATAATTCTATTTAAATTTAGTTTGAAATTTGAAAGGCAATGTCAAATAGTTTACAAAAGTTTGTAATTCGTCATAAAAATCCATATTTGGAATACTGCCATGCTTTCTTATAATATGGATATGCAACTCAAGTTATCATTTTTAGACATTTTTATGACATTCAATATTTAGGTACCTACTATACTTACTTGTACTTGTACTCGTAATTGTAATGTATGTATGTAGAGTATTCATACTCGTAATAACGATTATAATAGGAAGATGTGAGAATTTTTCAGCAGAAATTGTAGAATATATCAACGGCAATTATTCTATATAAAAATTCTATTAGCTAAAAATCATACTGATAGTAACTAATGTAGGTGAAATATAAATCAAGATTTGACAAAATTTCTCTAAAAATTGGACCAAAATACATTTTTAATTTCTAAAATTTGGATATTTGATTCTGCCTATGTACCTTGTTGATTCTGCCTGTGTTTTTTTTCAAATAATATAAAAATGTTATTACATATAGTAGGCTTATTTAACATGTAAATGTATACGTATGCATAGGTACCCTACTATAAAAGAATAATAATTACATCTTGGGTAGTTATACTTATTACTGTAATCAATAATCAGCCAAATATCTAATAATTTAGCATTCTATTGAAAAAATTGACGTATTTTTTTTTACCAAGTCACAAATAATTCTCGTATGTGAAATAAAACAAGACTCGACTTTGTCCCAAAATTTAAGACAAAAATGTCGGGCATTATTTGTTTTTTATGATCTTTTTAGGTTGTTTATAAGTATGAGAAAGGTCATACTGGCTAAAAGAGAGGTATATTCTAAGGATCATCAGTCAGTCATCAATAACCCATATTGAAGAAAATTATTGGAAATTAAGTGATTTGAATAAATTATGAGAGAAAATCGAATCTAACCTACAAAGGTCAAATTTAAGCATAGGCAATCTTCTAATTTCCCCCTTTTAATTTTGACAATAAATCAGCAGATTAAAGATTATCAGATTATAAGAGTAAATGCATAAAAACTTGACTTTGAAAAGAAATCAAAATCATTATTACTGATAAGTATAAGTGATAATAAGTTTCTATCTAACTTAATTCTCAAGTATTTTCCTATTCAGTATTCTATTCTGTCTAGAATACTTTTTAAGGGATTTTTATCTACCTATAGTGTCTAGAGTCTAGAGTAGAGTCTAGAGTTAAAAAAAAGTAATTTTTAAAAGTTGAAAAACGAAATTGAAATGAAAGCCCTACTCTAACGCAAAATGCATTTATAAAAAATATGATTTGCAAAAATTTACTAACCAGTTTTTTACGCAGTTTTAAATTTCAACTTTTAGATTTCGATTTTTTAAATATTTGATTAAACAGGCATTGTTAAGCAGTATACCTGCTTTACTATTATGTAGTTAAACTTGAAATTCTAAACATCTATCATTATTTTTTTTGATGAACTCTAATTTGATATTTTACTAATTATTATTAGTGTAGTGTAGTGTAGTTTCTTCCTACATTCAGTATTCTGAATTACTATCTGTAGTTAATAGCAATTTATTGTCCCTGGTCAAGTTTCATAAATTTTTATTCGAAAGCGAATCTGCTTTACTAGACAAAAAAATATTTATAAAAAATTTGTGCTCATTTCAGACTTGTTCTATGAGACTTAGGATTCTGTAAAGCATTGCATTATTCAAATCAATAATCATATCAGTAGGTACTTACAAGATACAAGTAGGTACTTGAAAAATTTTTCAAGTCTGTTTTTTAATTAATATGAGCTTTAACTTTTCGATTCGAGTAGAATCTTATCAAAATACCTATTTGCTTTTTCCTAAAAAAAATGGCATAAATATTTGAAAAATTTAGAACATTTTAGGCAATAGACTTTGTATCCCGTTCTGTATCCTCATGTCTGGTTACGAGTAGTGTCTGATTTAAAAAAATTATTTCAATTATATTGCCAAATCCATATAGATAACAAGGAAAGCAAGGAATAATAAATTATCTCTTGCATAGATAATTGATATTTTTGTAATTTTTCATAAATAAAGGTATCCAAAAAATTTACGAGATTTCTTTTCTAAAATGCCGAATTTGAACATTTTTAGAAATTTTTTGGAAAAGATGTTGCAGGTAGGTAAATGTAGAATGAACCTTAAAACTTAGCTTAGGTAGGTTTTTAATGCGGGCTTTCATACTGGGCTGACCATTATTTACTTATGCATAAATGCACCCTACCTATCTTAAAGTATCTTGAATCTTGTAAATAAATTACAAATATCAAATACCACAGTATCTATCTACTGTTATAGCTAGACTTTTGAAAATCATCAAGATCATATACTACCAGATATCAGCATATCTATAAGGTATCAAAAAAAAGCAAAAGTGAATCTCAAGATCAGCCTTTCAAACAAGTAGTAAGTACCTACGTATAACTATTACTAATACATATTATTATTTTTGTTATTAGAGTTATTACACCCATACATATACATACTTTAAAAAACATATGTAGATACAAAAACTTATCCTATACTGTATCTTTATGATGGGTCAGCTTCAGCTATCTGTAATCTGTAGTAGTGAAAGTTTTTGGCTCAATTGAGAGTTAAAAGTTAAAAGATTTCATAAATGGTATATCTGTGTAAATGGCCATTTGGCCATGACATTCAACATTCAACCAGAGTCCTTTGACCATCAACGATCACTCTCGGTTTCATTCGACTAGTACCTATCTGTATATTTTATTATTTGACCTTTATTATTGGACAAAATGAATCTGACAAGACCGGCATTCGTGATATTAATAGTGCTTTCCCTATTCACAGCCCATTCTGATGCCACACTAGTTCTTTTATTGCTAATTAAACTCATAGCTCTCAAAGGTAATTTACCATAATATCCATAAAAACATAAAAACCATTATTTGACATTTTTTCTATTTGTAGGAGCCCTTTTTCTAGGACTACCTTTAGCCCTTGGGGCATTTTTACTAGGCCAGGGTGTAGGTTTTTTTGCTGGAAAGCTGACTGGAGGTCTGGTTGTATTAAATTCAGCTACTAAATGGCATCGTAGGGAAATTGCTAAATTGAAACATGGACATTATGCTCATGGAGGTCATGGCTATAGTAGTGGTGGATATGGCTGGAAAGGTGGTGCAATTCATGGTGGATTTAAACCTGAATCTTTTAGTCATAATCCTTATGCTCATTCTCATTCAAATTCGCATTTTGATACGAAACACTATGGAGTTGGGTATAAATTGGGAAAAACTGCTGGAAATATCTTGAACTTTCCGAAATCGCTCATCCTGAGATTAAGTAAGTACAAATTACAATTATCCTAAAAAATGTCATTTATACAATTTACCTTTAATGTACATCAATATATTAGAAGTACATATTTTCAAAATAAAAAGTTTCGTGATTACTATCATTAAATTTTATAAAAAATCTCGTACGGATTAGTAGGGTAGGGTAATTCTCGTAATTGGTTATATAATTTTGACATTTGATTATGTAATATAAAAAAATTTCAGGAGCTAATGGATATGGTGCTAAACCTGTTTCAAGTGTTGGAACTTATACACCACATTCTGGATTCGGTCATAGTCCCAATAGTGGAATTTCTCATGGACATACAACAAGTTATTCAGCTGGACATGGGCATGGACCTAACTATGGAGTTCATGACGCTCATTCTCATCACATCGACACTGGATACCATGCCCATTCTCCAACATATTCATCAATTTCTTCAGGACATGGTGGTCATGGTCATGACCATGGTCATGGTCATGGAGTTACCGATCATCTAAACATTGATGGATATTCATACGGTGTTGGACCTTCATCAACTCACATCAGTGAAAGTCATGGCGGATATTCTCATACCGATTTTGCTGAGCCGCCTTCAACTACTTATGGATCAGGTGCTGAAGTTCATTCTGGGTATATTTCCGGTGACGATTTTCCTGCTCAAAGCTCCAGTTATTATGGTGCACCTAGTTCAGTTTCAACAGGGGGTTATTCAGGAGCTGGATCTACTGGAGATATCTCATCAATTTATGGAAAACCAGGTTAATATTAATTAGATGTTGAAAAAGATCTAGATATATCGATTAAAATCCTTTATGATCATAATACATAGTCGTTTCATTACCTGCCTACCTATAAAAACCAAAATAATTTCAAAAATAATTTCGCTTCTTATCTAATTCAAGACAAATTTATTTGCATGTTTAAAACCAACTAGCATTTTTATTTTTTGGAAAATATACCTATGTAGGTATGTTGGTTTTTATAGGTAGATTATTGGCATCGAATTACAGACACATATTTATTCATGTAGGCAGATAAAATTTAGATAGGAAATTTTTATTAGTTCAAATTTTTTCAATAGTTATCTCGACAAGTGATTCTGATTATGCCTCAATATCTCAACTATACGGTGCTGGAACATCAGGGTCTGTAGGATCAAGTTCTCCAGGAAATTCATATGGAATCCCTACCTACAACATCGATGAAGGCTCAGGTTTGCAAATTCAATTTTTTTAAACTTTTTTTTTCAGAAATTCTACAATCAAGGTATTTTTTAGGTTTGACTAAAGATATAGCAAGTGAAGCCTACTATGGTCCCCCTTCAGGTCTCGTCACAGAACCTGAAGTAGGAGGAGGAGGAGGTTATTCTCCATCACCTTCACAATCTTACGGTGATTCATTAGGTGGTTTGAATTTCGGTACACCTGCTTTCAAGAAATTCCCTGAATCTGAATCAATTAGTCCTAACCTAGGATTAAATACTCAAAATTTTGTTCAAGATGATCAAGACAGTTATAGTCAACCACCAGCTAGCTCTTACATAAATGGTCCACCAGCTAAATATAGTCCATCAAGTGATGGGGCCATTAATAAATACGCAGGTCCAAGTGGAACACCTGGAATCCCGCTATCAGCCTATGCACCTGGATCACAAGATCTTTCAACAGGAGGATATGACACCTCATCTTCAGATATTTATGAAAAAATCGTCAATTCAGGTGCCAAATGGTCAGATTATCCACCCAAGAAGGCTGAAGGAAATGACAAAAAATCAGGTTGGTCTTTTCTACCTCATAATAATTTCACTTTCTATTGTATAAGTTGCATTTTCTAAGATTTCTAGCCAAAATTTACAAAGGTCAATCAATTTAAAACATCACTG
Organism: Nanhermannia cf. coronata Gr-Ori-00579; assembly: GCA_034699045.1. Taxonomy (NCBI): domain Eukaryota; kingdom Metazoa; phylum Arthropoda; class Arachnida; order Sarcoptiformes; family Nanhermanniidae; genus Nanhermannia; species Nanhermannia cf. coronata Gr-Ori-00579. The sequence goes on along the minus strand of JAQIXA010000197.1, from coordinate 2,695 downwards.
TTACTTATGGCAGTGTTCACTGTACTAATGTGCCAATATATCCCATATAACAGACAAGTTCATTTCAAATTTCAATCAGTCAGTAAGGTACTAGTTAAAAAATTTAATATTTGTACAGGTTTGAGTGCAATGATCGGCTCACCTACATCTACAAGTATATGTAAATATCATTTTTAGAATATACTTAAACTTAAGTAGCAATATACAGGTAATAGTAGTAGGTATATCAGATCGTATAAGATATTTTCAAAGATACAATGCTTGAATATAAAAAAGTTGAATTTCATCCAAGTTAAAAAAGTTAAGGTGAGAATACAAGTCATGCTGCTTTTTTTACAGGACCCAGAAGTAGAGCATCTGCTTTTTTGCCATTTTTTTTGCATACCCTTTTTTTATTTTTTGTACTTTCATTTTCAACTGTAATGTTGACTTTTAATAAATTATGATTCTCTATATATGATGCACAAAGTACATGTCATTGTCATTAATGGTCATTGTCCATTTTTATATATTAGAAAAAAAATTCAGAAATTAAGTGATTAAATAGGGTTTAATGAGAGAAATTCCAAGTTTTTTAACGTAATTAAAATCGCCATTAAAAATTATTAGAAATTTTATGTCAAAGATCATGATGACAAAAACTCCTACTTTTATCCGTACATGAAGTACCTACATGATATATGCATGTAGGTACTTTTTATTTTGAAATTTTGGACACCAAATCTAAATTGTCCTTTCCCTGTCCAAAATTATCCAAAATTTTCCAAAGTAGCCAAAGAATAGAGATTTAGAAAAAGTAGGAACCTGCTGCTACATACTTATATTGATAGATATAGATCGATATCGATATGAAGTATGAAAAGAATTAGGAAATTAAAAAAAAAGTATCTTAATTGTTCTATTCTGAACTCTGGATCTTTTGATAAGAATTTGAATTTGAAATTCGATTTTTAAACCTTAATTCAACTCTCTGCTCTGACAAAACTTTGAATTTTGTTCTGAAATTATTCAAAAGAAATTAGAACATTCATGGTTTTAGAAAATGTTCACATAAAACTGCCATAAATCCATTTCTTAAAAAATCCATATCTTTAATAAAGTAGGTGTAGATATCTTGTTATAATAATAGTGAAAACATCACATAAGTAAATAAGTAATTAAGTAGATACATATACCTAGGTATAATGAAATTGAGACATTTCCTTGAGAAAATTTTGAATCGCGTGTAGCAATTTTTCTACAACAATGCAATATGTATTAAGTAAGTATGTAATTAATATTTTTTGTTATTTTGTAGGTGGACTTTTTGATAATCTCAATTTCGCTTCCCTATTAAGTGAAAAATCCTCATCAGATCTCGATTCTGCTGATTCCCAACAATCTGAGCAAAAAGTGTTGCCACCACCAGAGAAATTAATTGAACAATTTGTTCAAATGAAATTATTGGATGCAAAGGATACCAAATCCCTCATTGAAACCCTAAGAGCTATGTATATTAACCAATTATTAGAGTCATTTTCAAAGGATGAGACTCCACCACAAGATCCAATTATTCCAAATGGAACAACTGAGCCAGCTCTTACACAAACTTCGACAATTTTGTCAGATGATCATAGACCTAAAAGACAAGCCAGTAAAACTCAACAAGATGATGATATTTATATTGAAAAATATGGAGTTGATAAAGCTTTCTTTAACTCATTTTATTCGGAAATTACTAAATTTTTTACACTTTTGGGAGCTTTTGATCAAGACTCTTGCCTTCAAAAATTAGTCTGTGATGTTCATACAAGGAGTATGAGTTCCAAATTGAACTCTTATGAATCTAATATGATTACTACTTTCAAGTAAGTTTTTTAAAAATTATTTTGAATATATTTCAGACATTCATATTCATAGTACTAGTAGCTTTCTACTGATCTTACGAGATTTTTGAAAATTATGAATTTTCTAAAATAGAAGGTTTCGATAAATTTAGAGGCATAATTTTAGAAGTTTTCAAGACCATTCTAATCCTAAGTACCTACTCAGTATTCAGTATATGCAGTACTGATCTTTAACATTATTTTTACCTTCGTAAAACTGAATTCTCAAATCTCAAGAGATTTTCGAAAAATATGCAAAAATTTTGAGTTTTCGAAATATTTAAGAATTTTAAAGAAATATTCGAAAAATATTCAAAATTTTGATTTTAGCAAGATTTTAAAACTTATCGTCTAAATATTGTAGGGTAGGTATTAGGTATCTCCAGTCGAGTCCTTATATTGCATGTTCAATTACTGCTAATTTAAGTAGGGTACTATTATTGGTAGGGTACTTACTCAATGCTCAAAATTATTCAAAAAAATGGTCAAATATTGACGCTTGTCATATAGGTACAAGTATTTTAGACAAATTAAAAAAGTCTACAAAAACTTTACTGGTCCAATTTTATGCAAAAAGTGTCATTTTTCAACTAATATTTTACCAGTAATCCTCAGTTTTGTAGGTAGTAGAAAAGAGAGGTTATCAACATACTTATTAGGGTAGGGTACTATTTGCAATATTATACTATATTTAATATTACAGTAGTAGATACGAGTAGTAAGATAAATCAATATATTATTTATAAAATATATATAGATATAGGTGTCTGTATATACAAATTATAAAGAGTTTCCCTTTTTCGCTTAATTTGAAATTCTAAAGATCAAGA
>JAQIXA010000196.1:0-55381 GCA_034699045.1 Nanhermannia cf. coronata Gr-Ori-00579 | reverse complement strand
TCTAAATTGTATAATAAATTTTTAAATAGATTCAACTAATTCTTGTGCTGTAATTCAATTAACTCTTATAGTGACATTCTTATCTTACTTTTTAATTTTGAAATCCTAGATTTCGTAATCAAATGACTGATAACTAGGATTTCAAATTCAATCTTAAAATAATGAAATTAAAAATAAAATACTAGGTAGGGTACTACAAAATTCTGGGATATTTGATTAAAATTCGACTTTTCGAAATTCGAGTTTAATTTCATCTAATCCCTATTTTGGATTTTGGTTGAATTTACCCCTATATTTTCGATATCTAACCTCACCCCTGAAATTTTTTTTAGTTTTAATATTTTATCCCAAAATGTGAAACATTACTTGTACAATAAAGTACCTTTAAAAAATGTAAAAATAAAAGTTATTTCATTCAAATTCATACTTTGAAAAACGCCTTTTCCAACTACAAAAAAAGGCTGAAGAATGTTTCAAAAATTCGTTTTTTTGGCAAGACCTGGAAATGAAAATATGCATATTACATATTTGTCTAGTGTAATAGAAAAGTGTAGTATTTTAAGGCATAGTTCTCATATACTGAGACTACTGAGATATGATGAATGATACCGGAGATAGGGTAGACTTGAGAGTTGAAAGGTCACGTAATTTCTGTAAATGAATTTATGAGCTTAGGTGAAACATCAATCACAATTTTATCAAAAAATCCCCCCTCTAAACTAAGGTTAAGGGGAAATTCCGAGTTTACCTTCAAAAACTTTATAAAATTAGATTTAATTCAATTCAATTTTAATTCAATTTTTTTGTAAAAATTGAAATATACCTATACTTACACTATCAATCTATCCAAAAATTGCTTAAAATTGTACATTTTTATTGTAAAAAGTCAAGAAATCTGTCGATATTTAGAAGGATTTTTCGAGATATCATGCAAAAAATTGAAGAATTTGAGATTTTCTTGAGTTTTTGGTCATTTTTTGAGGAATTTTGAAAGATTCTTGCAGTTTGATGATGGTGATTTTGACCTGAAAGATTTTGAAAAAAAAAATTTGGGTAAATCTTTAGGCCATAAAGAATATAAGAAATTATTGTAGGATACTTGAGGATAATTTGTAGACTTTGTAGAGATTGAGAAATTCAATTTAATTGCGAGATAAATGTACATTTAGGCCAAATTAGCTGGATTTTTATACTCTTCTTACTGAGACTGAGAGATAAATAGCTGATTTTTATTTCAGTTGTTGATTGCCTAAAGATTTGCTGTACTTTAATATTAAGTATATAAGCTTATTTAAATGGTAGAATAAATTTGAGTAGAGTAAAAAAAAAAGGGTGGAAAAGAGATAAAAATGACAAAGAGTTTGAAATAAAATTCTAATTAGCTCAAGAACTCATTTAGGAAATGGAGAGATAAGAAGAGTTTATTTTTTAAATTACTATCTCCATTGCATTAGTCTATACTTAATCTCAAGTAGTACAATACAAATTTACGGAAATTGCAAATAAAATAAATCGCAGCATCTTGAAATGCATTTAAAAGTCTATAAGATTTTTTCCAAATTTCTCAATACACACAATCACAATCAATCTGTCCAAAATATGCTTAAAATTGAGTATTTTAGTGTAAAAAGTCAAGAAATCTGTCGATAATTGAGAGGATTTTACGAGATATCAGATAAAAATTTGGAGATTTTGGGATTTTGATGTGTTTTGGTCAATTTTTGAGGAAATTTGAGAGATTCTTGTAGTTTGATAATGCTGATTTTGACCTGAAAGATTTTGGAAGAAAAAAATAAATTTGGAAATGGGGTAAATCTTTGGGCCATAAAGAATTGCAATTTAAACGAGTTAATGTGCATTTGAATGGACTGAGAAATCTCGAGAATTTTCGAGTAAGTAAATCACAATAAATTCAATTTCTCTCCTCAGCTGAAATTTCTCAGTTGAAATTGTTGCTTTTTTGTTCAGAGTTTTTTTCTTCATAGAAAGAGAGAGAGAGAGAGAGAGAGAGAAACTGAAGGGAAAAAGTACAATTTATTTAGATTTAGATGAAAAGCTCGGGTATAAAGATAAGGGCTATTGTTTTTCGGGGTAATTGCAGCCCAGTTTAAGTACAAGTTTATGTATGTGCTCTTATAGAAGAACTGTATGTACAGAGATACAGATATGGGGCCAAGAATTTCGGAATTTCAAATTAACGGTGAATTATTCAAACGGAGATTTGGATTTAGAGCCCTGTTGAAAGCCCAACAAATTCCACACAACTCAAACACTACCCGCTTAATACTTATTAGATCGCAAGTAAGCAAAACAAAAAGTTCAGAAATTTTGAGCAAAAATCCATTTAAATGTCTATAAGATTTTTACCAAATACTCAGTACTATTCTAACACAATCAATATGTCTAAAATTTGCTTAAAATTATACATTTTTAGTGTAAAAAGTCAAGAAATCTGGCAATAATTGGAAGGATTTTTAGAGATAAAAAAAGAGATTCAGATAATAAATTTGAGATTTTGAGATTTTCTCGAGTTTTGGTCAATTTTTGAGGAATTTTGAGAGATTCTTGTAATTTGATGATGATAATTGAATAATTTTGTACATAGGTATAGCTACCTAGATATATAGGTAGGTAATTTTCCTTTTTAATTTCAACCCTTATGCCTAATCCTGATACAGATATTAAGAACATTCTTTAGAGAGTTAAAAAAAATTGTCGTAAATTGTGAATGCCAATTGCCAATTTATGCTTCTCAATTTTGTTAATTTTTACTTTAGATTTTTTTTTCATTTCTATGCGTTGACCTAAAGGTCAGAAGTGAGTAGATAATCTAGTACATTATACTATGTATTAAGTTTGAAAATTGCTAAAATAACCATTAGGATAAGAATCGTTTATTTTTTTTGCATTTTTGTCATTTTACAATATAAAATTTTGAAACATTTTGAACATTTTATAGATTTAGAAAAGTGTGTTTACTTGCAGTATCTATAATATAATAGAGAGTATAAGGAGTCCTGTATGGCTCTGTGTATTTTTAAATCCGAATTCAGTTCACGTAGCATAGTATAGCATATATACTATATCTGTGTATAAAGGTATGGGGTATAAATGAAAGTGCAAATCGGAATTCCAGAGCTGGCGGAAATCGAAGAAGAAATGAGATCAGACCCAACACCTGAATTAATGTTATTTTATTACAAACCCTATACAATATTGACTTTACTTTACCCACCCAAAAAAAATACTTATGTAATGTACATACAACTAACTTATCGATTACCCAATACAATATTGAGCATTTTAACCCAGTTTAATTACAAATTTACACATTTACACATATAATCTGTGAAAAAGATTACTCAAAATACCCTAAAAAATCATAAAATTCTTGAAAAATGGTATAATCATATATGACTCGAGATTCTTAGAAGTATTTAGTTCAAATAGACATTATAAATATCGATTTTTATAGGGTACTATAATGGTAAAAATAGAATATAGAAATAGAGAAATAATTCTATCATTTTAATTAATTTTGGAAAAGTCTGTAGGACTTTTCATTCTACTAGATACTATGTATAGTAGAGAGTAGTATACTTTAGTTTAGTAGATGTTTCAAAGTATTTTGTGCTTTTTTTTGATTATAAATGATCAAATTTTTAGGGCCAAGTTAAGTATAGTAAAGTATAGGGAATTTGTATTTTGTATTTTCTACATAGTTTATTATTCTCATTCGAGACAAACAAAGAAAAATGCAACAAGATGGGAGATCCTGAAACTTCATTAATCTTACTATATAGGCATATACTTAACTACCAGTGTGTAAGTACCCTATAGGACTTTTCTTTTATTTTTCAAGATACTTACTAGTACTAGTACTAGACTATAGTAGTCTGACTATTAGGTCCAATTCTATCACATCACAATTCGCTCCTGCAGTCTGAATTATTTATCCAAGATAGGAGAACAGCAGCATCTGAGCCTGAAAAATAAATAAAGTTATCTACTACACACTTGAACACTCGCAACCATCCCTAAAAGCTCGAAATTTCAAAAAAAAATTATTTTTTAAAAAGATAATTCCTATATCCGTAGGTAAGTCCGAATCGTTTTTGAAAGTTTGAGAATATTTTGGCTATTTCTAGATAGGTATAGAATAGAAAAGTCTTCAATCTAAAATTGAAAAATCGATCAAAATTCGAGTGAGACTTGTAAACGGCTATAAAAATTTGTTTTTAAAATTTTGACAACATTAGGTTCGGAAACGTTAAAATTTAGGCATCCTACTTATAAATGAACCAGTCGTTATTTTGAACAGAAACTAGTTTAAAAATATCTTGGCTATTGGCTATCACAAGCTTTAGATTAAAAATTTCAAGTCAAAATCATACCTGGATCATACGAATTCAATTTTGGGTATCAAAATTTCCTAACAATCACCCCCTAATATACTCAATCCTAAGTCCTAAGATTTATACTAATAATTTAAAAGCCAATCGAATTTTAAAATGTTAATTTTTGAATCAATTTTGCTTATAGATAAATCTACAGAATATTTGGGAACTAACTAATTATTTTTTATATTTGAATTAGAGAGCGAGCTTTTGTGTATCAGGTTAGTAGTATAGTAGTAGGTAGAAGAAAGGCTTATATCGTGTCAAATACTCGAACATTTACTTTCCCCTTCGATAAATTGTTAATCAGAGTTCTCCTTCTGTCTCTAAAGTACTACTACCCAGTACTATTGTAGTACTAGTATCAGTATAATGTAATAGTAATGTATAAGTATTTGCACTTATAATCATGAAAAGTGTTCATTTTTTTCAGAAGTAAAAAAGTAAGTCTCTTTTGTGCCTCCAGCATTTTCAAATTTCCAACAATCCCACCAGCCAAACTCCCCATATCATATCTGTAATCCACATAAGCATCATTTAAAACTACCAGCCAGCTACAACTCATTCTCTTTAAGGGCCCAAATTGCATATTGCATATTCAAAATCTCTAAAAACTATTTTTTCATTCTATAAAGATTATACTACTAGTACTAGTACTATACTGGTAGTACTTATAGTTTAAGAAATAAGTAAGCCGAAGGCCTGGATATTTTCTTCATCTTTTTAAACAATACAACATTAGCCCGAATGGTTATAGTCATTATTTTCTATCGTACTAGCAGTAAAGCCCGTCCTACTACCAATTGAAAATCATACAAAAAGCAAAAAATCAACATTCCTTGTAAATTCACAGAATAAATTTTAATTTTTTTTATATTATACGAGAGATTATCATAGATTATCCTCAATGCTTTTTTAAATTAAAATCAAATACAACATGTGATTCTTCGATATATTTGACCTTTACCCATCAATGATGACCTTGACCCAAGTTTTAGATCATCGAATCTCCATTAAAATGGCTCATGATTACCATCTCAGGACATCTGAAATTAGTCAATGCTTGTTGAAAAATTAGTCTAAATACAAAGATAGATAGAGGGGTCCATTTTTCTGCTCGCTTATTAATAATGTGATTGTATCTCCTAGCCTTATTCTGTTGATTTTATACCAAGAATTCTAAGAAATCTAAGAAATGCCTAAAATCGCACTGTCAAAAAACACTTCTCTTCGAAATATTCCATTAAAAGAACCATGAAAAATGATTTTTTGCCCCAAAAAAATGTAGATTTTATATTTTAATGTATTTAAAAGCCAAATTCTAGTCTTATTAATAAATGTTCACGATTTAGAAATTTTTTTAGATCATTAAATTAACTTTTCGGCCAAGTATTTATGCATTTTGTATTATGGAACTTATATCAGGTTCGAGTATTACTTGTTTGTTTGTTATTTAAGCATTTTATGCTGATGTTAGTCAATTTATTTTTGGATATTTTAGCTCATTTTCCAAAGAAAGAAAGTACTTACTTAAACTAAATAGCGTTTATACAGCGATAAAAGCTCAAAGCCATTAACTAACTGGCAGCTCAACTTGCCTCAGAATTCTGCATTTACTACCAGTACTAATACTAGTACTATAGTACTTACTATTTCTTTTTTGAAAAACTAAAAAAGTGAACTTTTTTCTTCTTTATTCTAACCCTATTTTTGTATTTTTCTTGAGCCGACCTCCGCCCTTGCTCAACTTTTACTTTAACATTCTACAGATAGAGTAGGTAGTTCATACTGGTAGTTGGTAGTAGTAGGGTACTTATGTACAGTTCTTTTGGGGCCATAAAAGCCATTTCCCTATACAAAAAAACGTTAAAAATAGTTAAAAAACGAGGCTTTTGGACTCGAGGAGACACAGTTATATTTTATTGGCAAAACTAAAACCATTCAGATACCCCTAATCTTTTCTTTCTCTTTCTCTTTTGGGTTCTTTCTCTTCTATTTCTCTTTTTTAAACCCAACTTTCTCTCAATGAATTTACATGAACTAGAGAATAGAGGTTTTTAATACACCATAGATTATAGCATTATGTAGTCTGTAGGTAAGTATTTGAATAATAGGGTTAGGGTTTGATTAAATCTCGGCTGACCGCACCTACAACTCATATAGAACCCAATAAAGAAAAGAAACTCTATTTTTGAAAGTATTTCAGACTTTTTTTGGCAAAATACTATTTAAAATACATTACAAAATAGTGGGTTATATAAATAATATGACTAGGTTAACTCAAAAGTACAAATTTTGAAAGCTAGTTTCAAAGAAAACTGGTAGATTTTCAAGTTTTCTGTCTCAAAAATGAGACCAACCTTACAAACTATTCTATTGAAGCATTTTACTACAAGTAGATACTTATAATGAACTTTAAATTCTGAATCCAAATATTAAAACTTGAAAAAACTTGAGAAATTTCGCAAAAAATGTAAGGAAAAACACTTTCCCTGGTTTTTGAAAAGTATTATTTTTTTGTGTAGTCTCATACCTGTGTTCATAAATTCATTTCTCATAACGCCATGATGATTTTTAATGGTTCTCCACTGCCAAGTAGAGGAAATACAATTTGATTTATCTCCAAATGCACAAAAACCATAATATCATACCATAGTCCATAGTACTACTATAAGATACTTGAATCATATCTTTAGTACATGTACTATGTACCCAGAATAGTCCATGTTATTTCTCCATAAGGATTTTTGGCCAAATTTAGGACACCCAGAGACACTTATAGGATCTGAGAGAAAGTATCCACGAGTTAGAATGGCAACTTTACTATGGTACAGAATGGGGGAAATTTTACACAAAATTTTACTATCCCTTACTACTACCATTACTATGAGTAAAAACCGGCGATCGAAAACGTAAGATTCGAGCCGAAAAACAGCGCAGATCCACCAAAAAACTCCAAAATTTCGAGTTTCGAAGGGAAGCACTTTCATTCTTATATTATTGCCTTAGTAAAAGTCCTTATGTAATACCATAGTATACCTAAATAACATGTATGTATATGGTAGTACCCTACCTACTAATAGTAGATAGCCAAAAATCCAAAATTATCCAAAAAAAAGGGATTCTCATTCAATGTGTAGGCTGAATATTGTGGATAAGAAATTTTTGAATTTGCCAATAAAATAAAAGGAAATGCACTTTTTCTACTTAAATTTAAGCTTTAATAAACCCTCGTACAGTATGATTACTATATGGACTATACTTTACTATCTGTATCTGTAGTCTGTAGTATGGGATAGGATGATATGAAATTCTGAATGGGTTTTATGAGGAAAAAACATTTTGGCCTAATCATATCAGCAGCTCTTGTGTAATGGCCATACTACTCTATAGTATTCTGTAGGAGATAGTTACTTGATAGGATATTTCATTTATTTTTCAGTTCAAATTTGGTGAAAAGTGAATTAAGTCATGAGATTTCGTTTTATTTTTTTTGGACAAGAGCCGACATGATCAAATCCACAAAGTTCAAATCAAATTTTTCTTTAAATAAACACCCAATTTCATAGATTTTTGAAGCAAAATTTTTTAAAAATTACTCGATACTGTAATAAGATACTGTAATGGAAATTTTGCCATAATTTCTTAGAATAAGATTAGATTTTTCGATATTTTTTATATTGATTTTTTGTGGAAATACAAGTATCACTATATATTTATGTATGTAGTGAGTTTCAAAGCTGTCGGCAACAAAAATATGGATGGAAATAATATCTATTTTTCGTTTTTTTTTTGTATTTTTTTTTGAGAAAAATGAAGGCGTTAAACCGGGTAGATTTTGGCCATAGTATTTATACTTATATGGGGTATTATTTGATAAGAGATCGATCTCCCTTCAGAAGTCATGCATCGAAGGCATCAAAAAAATAAAAACCAGACTTTTCTACACGCTTTACAAACCTCAAATATCCAGAAGGCACTTGAATCAAAACCAAAATTCATCAAAAACCAAAAAAAATTACAATTTGCTAAAACACTTTTTGCATTTCAAATTTCAAATTTGTAAAATTTTAAATCCATTTTAAAAATTTCAGAGAGCTAAATGTTCCAAATTCAAAATTTTAGTTTACTTAAAGGGTTCCAGATTCAAATTAAAAATTTTGAGACTCAAACTTGAGTTCTAAAGCCGCCTAAATATTGCTCTAAAAATAATTGAAAACATCCTATAGTAGTATCCCATCTAATAAAAAATTACATTGTTTAATTTCATGCCTATTTCGGTTGAATTTACCCCTATATTTTTAGTCTAACTTTACCCCTGCGCGCGCGCGTATGAAATTAACCCAATATTTTTTACATTTAGTTTAGTTTAGGTAAGGATTTTTAAAAAATTGGATTAATTTCATCCTCGGGTAAATTTAGTCCAAAAATATAGGGGTAAATTCAACCAAAATTATAGGGATGAGTTAAAGGAATCTCTTTTCAACTAATTTAATAATTATCCGGGCAAGTTATGCTAGTTTTAAGATAATTTGGCTCTCAAAATTTGAACCATTTTCATGTAAAAAACGCAAATTTTCCAAAATATTAGAAAAAAGCCTGAAATTTTATTTCTGTATTTTCAAAAAAAAATTTCAAAATACCTAAAGATTTAGACCAAAAATAGGGATGAGAATCAATCGAAGTCATAAAAAATACAAGAATCCTTTACAAGAGTGGGTAAAGGCATTTTCTGGATACAAAGTATACCTATAATATGATTGCATATTTTTGTTTTAAATTCAAATTTTAGCATTTTATGAACTGATGGAGTGTCTTGGATCCTTCGATTCGATGTAGAAAGTGTATAAATATGAGAAATTCACAAACAAGATAAATTACCAAGCCAGAGCCACCATAATGGTAACGAGTCGATTTCTCCTCCGTTTTTTTGCCCAACAAAACCAACAACATTTTTGATTCAAGATATTTTTTTTCCAGCAGTTTTTATTTGTTGTATATCAAAGATATGGTTTAATACCCTTATAACTTACAACAAATGATCTTTTTTTTCTTCTTTTTCTACTCATACTCAAAGTATGTAAGGGCTAATACTAATGTTCAAATGAGAACAAAAAAAAAACTGAAATATTTCTGCGGGTTTTTCTAATACATAAGAGTACTAATGCTTATACTTCGTATGTAGGTATAAGCAAATAATTCAAAGTATCGTACTCGTAGTACTTGGGGGATTATTGATTATTATTCTGTCTGTTTTAAGCATTTTCTTCTGATGCCGGATATCCTCGCATTTTTCTCGGACATCAAATCACTTTTCTTACTTTAGAACATTAGTAACCATCAATTTCTATAAGACCGAAGAAAAGTACAGACAAAAAAATCGAAATTTTTGGCCGATTATTCAGCTGAGCATATAGTTATAGTTCCAGGACTTTGATATCTCTCTTATCTAAAATCAATTTTTTCTACAAAAAAAAATTAAGAAATTGATGATAGAACTATCTCATTTTATCTACAATTTTGCTCTTTTTTTCTAGAAAAATCGACAAGTAAATGAAATAATGATAATATACCTAGATAGGTAGAATCAATTTCTAAATGAGAATTTGATTTTGGAATAGATTTTTAAGAATCGGCTTTCAGGTCTTTACCATATTAAAACCCATATAAAGGTCAGAAAGCCCATTATATTATATTATAACCCAAAGATATCCTTTCAAATTAATAGCGTATTATGGTGAATTTTTCAAGCTTTTCAAAATTTTGTTTCTGCTTTTTTACTAATTTTATGAAAAATTAAAATTTCATGCCTTTTCGAAATTACCTATTAAGATTTTAGAAGCTAAAATATTTGTAAAAACAGATATCTTGGCATGTGGTGTTAGTAAACTATTGATATTGTCAATTCAAGACCTATCTTTTTATAAGAGTTAAAATGAGTAGGTATCTGAGTATCTGTGATTGTGGAGATAGAAATTAAATATCGATTTTGGTTAAGATTATAAAATTTCGATATTTTCTCCAAGTTTTTTCGTGAGAGAGAGAGAGAGAGAGAGTTTTTATTCGGATTTTATTAGATTCTGAGGCAAGTCGAGGATTATTTTTGATTTTTAATACCCTACTTTTAATAGTTATAAAACTATCTGTAGAGAGTTCAGTTTAGCTCTCAAATGGAAATGGAAAGAATTCCTAGATTTTTCACCGGAGAATCGATAATACTATCTCTAGAACTAGGACTATGTACTAGAATTAGTACTAGTAAGATAGATAAAATCCGGGATTTCAGTAGATATGGTTTTTTTTCTACTTGAAGCAAGAATTTGTATTCGAGACAGGGTTTTCCAATCAGTGCAAAACACCATAAGAGTTATATGGGAGAACGAAATTAATTAGGAAGAGATAATGGGAAATTCTTTTCGAGAACTTTCAACACTGGATTACTCACATAAGACTTATGCTTTTACTACTAGTACAATATTACATAGTACTAGTTTAAGTACAAAATACAAAATCTTATCTACTTTTTCATGAATTATCTCTAGAAATTTTGACAGAAAAAAAGTCAAATTTCATTTACAAATCGAGATCACGAGCTTTTGAATAAATTTTGAATCGTTAGAGGGCAAAAATTCTACATTTTCAACGATATTTTAGGCCAGGATTTAATTATATTCAAAGCTGGAATTGCCTTATACTCGTAAAATTTAGTGCAAAATATTTTTGGAATAAAATTTGAATTTGAAAAATATAAGCAGTTTAGCGTTGATTTCTCTTATAGAACAAAAATTTTGGCAAATTTTTTATCAAGTTTTCGCATTCAACAGTTCACGTATTTGAAACTACAGATAAGACTAAGAAACTAATTTTAATAACAATGGATTTCAATTGAATTTTCAAAAATATTTCAAGATTTTCAAATTAGTGTAGATTTACTTGTAGGTACTTTTACTGTTGTCGAATACTTTACGAAAGGCTTTGTCAATTTTTTTTTGAAAAATAATTCTTTTGATAGATTATAATTTGAGTAAATGTCCTACTTCTCTAGCAAATCCTGAGATTATTAAATGAATAATATCAGTAAGGAATAAGGAACATTTTCTCAACATGGTTAAATGGGTAAATCAAATCTTACTGTGATTAATTAGTTAATATCTTTGAATGAATTTGTCACAAATTTGTCATTTTCTAACTAAAATTCTAAATACTGATACTATCAAGTAAAATTCCAAGGAACCCTACTATGACTATGTATAATAGGTAGGGTACTCTATAACAGTATGAGGTAGGGATTGATGATCTTTAGAGATTTTGATGGAGTGTTTCAAGTCAAGTATTATAAATGAAATGAGTCAAAATGGGAAAGTTTGAGTCTAAATTGAAAATTATTTGTTATTCAATTACTTGGTGGGCTGAGTTTCTCCTGACTTGAGTTAATTGTCTAATTTTCGGAAATTAATTGAGGAAAAACTACATCTTGTCTGGAAGAAATATTTCATAACTCACTTATCTACTCATTTCTAAGATTGAATTTCTTAATTTCAAAATTATAATGTTTGACTAATAACTAGTCATATGTCTAATTCAACTAGGTATGTATTTCATACAAGCAAAAGTTGAAAATCGTAAAAAATGACTTAAAAAAATTGAAAATGCTTCAATTCTTATGACTTTTTTTGGAATTTTCTACTTTTTAGAGCTCACTTTACTCGTACCTACAGGTACCGAATATTAAAACCCAATAGAAAATGGTAAAAAATTGGCCCAAAGTTCAAAATTTTCAATTTTTATTTTTCGGTCTAGTCTTGAGAGATACAAGAAAATAGCTTAAATTACTCTGAAATATGTCTAAAATTTGACAAAAATGGCCTTTTTTTAGATTCCAATTGTGCACTGAAACTTCTATCTCTCAATACTACCTAAAAATTCAAAATTTTGAGACTTTTTGCCAATTTTGAACATGTGATACGAGTATCATTATTGGCTTAAAATATCTCTAACTGTAGGTAAAATGAGCTCTAGAAAATTAAAAATTTTCAAAAATTATTTTTAATATCTCGCCTGAAATTTATTGACATTTAGAAAGGTTTACTTACTACCTTACAATTCAATCATAAATGGGGGTGAATTCAACCTCATAATCAAGTTTTAAAATCAAGTTTACAACATGCTCTGAGTTAGTAATTTTTGTCATGATAATTATTTTTCACACTAGCCTTTAATATGATTTTATTTCACATTTTAAATAATCTACTTATTTTTTTACCTAAAACTAAAACCACAACCACATACATAAGTGGACGAGGTCATAAAGTCTGTTTGTAATTAAAAGTTACTAACTCAACTACTAGATGTACAGAATACTACTAGATTATAATTAAATTTTTCATCAATTACATTAAAAGTACGCAATTTTAATGAGAATTTCAATTATTGTTGAGTTTAAATTTACCTACCATAACAGACAGACAGATATACTACTTGAGCTAGACTACAAGTTCTAGAACATTCTATACTACGACTACAAGTCCAGACAAGTTTTGGTGCTAGAAAACAAATAATTTTTAGCAATCAAATCATATGAATAAATATTCGAGACACTTTCTCACACAAATTCAATTAATACTATACATAAGTGTATAGTACCCTACATTATAATTATATTAGACACTTGGCCTACCCAAGTAGGGTACTTTAAACTTTGAATTAAATATGCTAGTCTGTATCTAATACAATACTAGCAGGTTTTAGTTATTCATAATTAACTTCTCAAAAATGAATGAAAGTAAACGAGTAGACTTTTGTATAGGATTAATGATAAGTCAAAAAATTGGTTTTTAAGGATTAGATTGTATTTAGTATCTAATATCCAAAACATAGGCATTTATATAGAAAATATTTGATTGAAATTGAAGTTTTATTTCAAATATTGATTTTGAGATCACCCTGTGTAAGTCATAATTATTTCAAATATCGAATGAAATTAATTTGTATAGTAAATTGAATTTATAGACTTTATTCTGGGTACTTGAATATTCGAGTGGGAACCACTTGAATATGTGTGACAAATTTAAAATTAAATTAAACCTGCCTAGGAAGGTAGGGTACTTGAAATCAATTATTTTTTGCCTCCTGAATCATATATTAATCTTTGGACTAATTAGCAAAATTCAATTAGCAGAATTAAAATAAACTTTTTTATATAATAATTAACCAAGAGAACTAAATTTCTATCTACAAAAATAAATTTTAAGAATATTTCAGAATTTTATTACCTATATGGAATTGACGATGATATCTTTATCGATATAAGGGTAGGGTACTAATAATATTTATGTACATAAGTAGGTACACAAAATTTTTGGACAATGCGGATAGATACTGACCTAAAAGGTCAAATGAAATGTTATTCCATATGCTTGTAATACACTGTAAAAATTGTTACTTTTAGTCATGTGTATTTCTAATGCATTACATTACAAACATAGGGAATAACATTTCATTTGACCTTTTAGGTCAGTAGCTATTCACATTGTCCAAAAAATTTTGTGTAAAAATGTTGATTTTGATCTCAACTTTACATTTAATATAATGAGATCGAGTAGTTTAAGTCCAAGATTTCAATTTACACGGTAAATTCCAAGTATGTATCTCTTAAGATTAGTATTTGTAATTCTATCAACTAGTCAATTTATGCAATTTATATGAAGGTTCTATATACAATCCCTTGGCCATCATTAGATTACTTTGAATATTTTTTCTGTAAAATCTAATTTAAAAATTGTTCAAAATGAAGTCAAAAAATGAGCCCCAATTCTAGAAATTCGAATCAAACTTATATTTAAAAAGTTTTTAGTCTTTCAAATTTTTTATAATTAATTTATAGAAACTTACACTAACAGTTTATAGTAGCTTATAGCTTATAGCTTATATAGGTAGGGTAGGGTACTTATTTCTATTTTCAAGGATATTTTCATAAAACAGCAAATTGAAATATCTAAATATCAAATTATTCCATAAGTAAATAAAATTTTTGCTATTTTTCAAGAGTGTATAAAATATTCTATAGATATAGGTAACTTAAATTACCAGTTGAAACTTGTATATGGGACATATCTACTAGTTGGGATTGGGATTTAAAATTTGCTGTAAAATGACTGTAAATTGTATACTAAATAAGAGAAAATCTCATTAGATTTGATTTTATTGCAAATACGGATAGTATAAGGGAGTAATTCAAAATAAATAAATAGAAACCTATCAGAATCAGACTTGAAAATCCCAATTTGCAATTTCTGATTTTGAAAGCAAAGTAAATAGCAAATATCCATATTGGTAGAATAGAACACCTTGATATTACCTATATATAGTGCCTAATAGTATTTATATAGTTTTTTCTATCCAAATCCAACCTGCCTTGTGCAAATTTGAGTTTATTTTTTGCTGATTTAAATGAAAATATAAGCATAGAATATGATACATATTTTATTCCCTTTAGCTCTAAACTTGGTTATTCCCTTATAGTGAAGAAATTCGATTTTTTTAGATTTAGATAGATAGAAATGTATTTCATCATTTCGATTCTGGATTTGATTTTTTTTATCAAACCTAATAACAAGATATGAAATATCTAGAAATAGAGTTATCCTGATGAAATGAAAAAATTTAGACTTATTTTCAAGAAATTCGATTCGATCTCGATCCGAAATACATATTACTATATCTATATATAGGGTATATTTTTTATGTGAAATGGAAAAATACCTTTATTTGGATTTAAGTATTTTTTTGAGAGATCTTTCTAAAGGAAAGGAAAGCAGGTAGGGATATATACTCGTATATATAATATTCTTCTGCCTCTCTATGATTATGGAGCAAATAAAATAAAAAATAAAAATAGAAAAATACATTACCCTCAGCCGGCTAAACACAATATGCTCATATGAACACTGCATAAAATATTTCAAATTTCATACTGATAACCATATGCAAATACCAAATCAACAAATTGACAAAATCGAAAAAAATTCATTTAGGTACAGAAATAAGTTAGAGTTACCTACTTAAAAATAAAAAGAGAAATTTTTCCAATTAAAGATTTGAAAAGGTGTTGATTTTTTACAAGAATTATAACTAGCAATTGATAGTCATATTACGGTAATAAACGTCGCCGATAACTCGATATTTAGCACAAAAATCACTTAATTGACCTGGTAGGACATAAACTTGTCGGTACCGATTGATCGAAAAACCTAATAATAAGTTAATTCATTCATTTTTGTAAGCATTTTGGCTATTTTATGCAATTTTAATTAGCTGTAACTTTATTAGATGAGACGATCTTTCGATCTGTTTTTGCTAATTTTCTTTTCGATCAGTCGGTTTTTCAATCAGTTTTCGATACAGAATCAACAATTGACACGATCTAATCTCTCTAATTTGACATTAAAAAGCCAATGAGATTGAGATATTTTTTTCAAATCCAAAAATAATTGTTAATACGAGTACTTTTTAAGCGTTTTTAAACGTTATCGGTGACCTGACCTGACTATAAATTGCGATATTATATGCATAAGTAACCATTTAGGTCCATATTTTTGCTTTATATCGATAAGAATTTTGACCTCTGTCGAATAGTCAATTTTTGAATTGGATGATATGACCTATGATTTGAAAAATGTTCATGTATATTTCCAAGAGAAGGATTTTGAGGTTCTCATGATGGTTGTAGAATCCTCGAAAATTCTCCATTTTGAAGTTTTTTGAAGCGAATGTCATTCCCTTGTTCTCAGTCTGAACTACTCTTGTATATGCTTCAAAATATGCACTACTACGAGTTACGAGTACTTGTAC
Organism: Nanhermannia cf. coronata Gr-Ori-00579; assembly: GCA_034699045.1. NCBI lineage: Eukaryota > Metazoa > Arthropoda > Arachnida > Sarcoptiformes > Nanhermanniidae > Nanhermannia > Nanhermannia cf. coronata Gr-Ori-00579. The sequence continues at coordinate 39,134 of JAQIXA010000196.1, read as the reverse complement.
ATACTTGTATGAGTAGGGTACTGCACGTAGTATAATATATTCAAACCAAGACCAAATACAATACAAAATATTCAAAATTCGAAAATTCAAATGTGAAACAACAGACAAAGAAATTCGAAGAGAAAGAAGTAGAAAGAAAGAAAGTGTTCTTTCTTCTCGTTAAAATTGTACTACAAAAGAATGGAGAAAATGGAAATCTGCATGACATTCATACAAATACTTTTGAATTTCAGACCCAAAAAATGTCTCAAAAACTTTTGCTTTTGCTACAAAACAACCCATATTTATTCGCAGTACATAGTTCTACTACTTATACTTATGGTTAGTTTTATAAGATAAATAGTTTAGTATTTCATTTTGACCAAAATTCAAATTTCTTTTAAAATTTTGACCAATATTCCATTTTACCTAAATAGGTCAGAAATTCCTTGAAATTTTAATTTTGAGATAGCGGGGGCGGAATAATGTTAGTTAGTTTTACAATTTATTGTTCCGGTCAAGGTACATTCATACTGTTATTTTCTACAAGCAAGGTAGGAAATATTGCCAGATTAAAAAATCGAATATTTTTTGATAGCTTTATGTAATGTATGTATGTATGTATTTGCCCTTTGAAGCAGAGCAAATCAACAAAATCTGCTTTCCCCTATGTAGAAGAAAATATAGTCAGTTTTCTTCCTTTTTTTCTGTGAATTTTAAATTTTGAAATAATGATATAGAAAATAAAGGCATTCTTCACAACATCAAGTATACAAAAAAAGTATTATACTTTTACTTTACTCACTCTGTTCTATGTTCTATGGTATAAGCATATGCAAAATTCGATTCGAGGACTTGTCTGCCTGTCAACTCCTTTTGATCTGAAACACGTCTCAGTCTCAACTCAACTCGACTTACTTGTACTGAAGTACAATACAGAATAGTAGTTGGGAAATAGAAAAAAAAAATGGGGAAAAATCGAGAAAAGTGTATGAAAGGAGCGATTCAACCGTTTGCTGAAGCTGCCAGCTAATACCCAATCAGCCCAAAATGAAGAACAAGCAACCATACTCTATTCTCAGGAATATTTTCGAAATCTACAGAAAAAACCCATCTAAAACTCTAAAAACTCTATCTAATCCGTCTAAAATTATCTAATCAAAAATATTCAAAGTTTTTAAAATTGCCAAAATTAGCAACACCCTGTATATCACTATCATTATCATTATTTAGTTTCTTGAGAAAATTTGAATTATCTTGTTAAATCTTGCACGAAATTTGAGATTTTGATTTCTTGATCCTAATATTCGATCAAAGATACATGTCATGTATCTATAAATTGAATCAATATTTTAAAATCCATAAGATTCCGACTTATATAAAAATTTGTGATTTCGAAAATATTTATGGTTTTTTTTTGTTAAATCTGTACTTCTATGTGTATTCTACTTGTATGAAGTATATTTAAAGGGTAGGGTACTTGCTATATTTTGTATTATAAAATAAATGGTTTTTTGGTCATTTTGACCAAAATTCAAATTTCTTTCAAAATTTTTCGACCAATATGCCATCTTACCTAAATAGACCAGAAATTCCTTCAAATTTTGATTTTTAGATTTAGGATTGCAATCGAATGAAAGTAAAAGTATCCTATTCTTATTTTGTAAAAGTAAGAATTTGTTTACTTGTTAGATAAAAAATATGAAAAAAAAATTCTTATGAACGAGTAAATATGTACAGTTGTAAGGACATATCAATCCTATTCTATTTCTATTCTATTTTCTTCAATTTTTTTTTGCTCAGAATATTCCATCAAAGTGCCTTAACTCGAAAACTCGAATGCTTTTTTTGAAAAAGGCTTACTTATTTCTGTCATTTTTTGTTTCCTGCTGGGCCTCCCTTGTTTTTTCAGCTTTTTGACTTTGAGCTAGAAAACTGTACCTACTCGAGATCTCCAAATAAGTAGAGTAACTATTGAAGTATTCGAAATTCGAGTCAAAAACTTAAAAAAAAAAGTCTCTCAAGTTCAAAGGGATTGGGATCTGACGATGAGTGTAGAGTATAAGGTAAAGGCAAGGCAGAGGGGGGAGAAAATTTCTGTTTTTCAATGAACAAGTGCACTTGACTCAGGACAAAATCTTCAAGTGGTCTTTGGATCCCCAGGTTTTTTGAGACTCAAAATTGAACTCAACTCTGGATGAATAATTTCCAGAGTTTCTCTCAAGTACTAACAAGCAAGGTAAATACATACGAGTACGAGTAGATATAGTTCAAGATGAGAATCGAGATAAATTTGAAAAAAATCCAAAGACATTTTTAATTTTGAGACTTGAAATAAGTAGAGGATTTCTTAGAAATTCAAAGGAAAAAACTGGAGATTAGAAAAGTACCTATACTACTAGAACTAACTACTGGTAGTACTAGTACTAGATAGTAGTAGATTCTCAAAATTGAGATTTTGAGAATTCGTTGATGAGCTAGTAATTCAAAAAGTCATAAGCCATTTTCTAAGACTAGATTTTTTATATAAAAAAAATTCTTTTACATCGAGTTATTCATATTATAAAATCTTCAAAACTTGAAGATTGTACTACGGTATACAGATACTTGCATACCTATCTCTTATATTTTTGTTCTTGTCTAAAGTTTAAAAATCTTGATTTCTTAATGTTATTAAATGAGAGAAAACTCGGGTTTAAAATTGAAAACACTCATTTTACACAAGAAATAATATTGAAAGTCAAATTGAAATAAAATGTTCAAAATTTCGACAAAATTATCTAAAAGGTTCATTTGAATGGTAATTCTTAAAATTTTTGCCTTTTTTATTATGTACCTAAATAAAAATACTTTGATTGTAAAGATTCTGCTGAATTTTGAGATTTTGAGGACATTTTTAGAGATTAAAATCATTAAAAGAATAGGTAGGTTAGAAAAGTTGGTAAAAGGATGTAGGCTATACTTGTATTCAAAAGGTCGAACTGAGGATAAGGAATAGTATCTATGTATGTAGTTCTTGTGATATGAGATAGCTTTTTCCTTAATGTCATTTTTTCTTTAGTTTTACTTAAAGTAATAGTCTTACTAGTACTATGTAATGTTTATAGTAGTGTAATGTAGGGCAAGTAACTTTTAGTTTTAGTACTAAGGAATAGTAGTATAGTATAGTATAGTTGGTACTGTAGTACTGTAGTTGTAGTAAGTATTTGAAAAGTAAAAGAAAAAGTAAAAGTTAATGTAGGAGCCCACTAATCTCGAGTCACGTTCAACCTCGAAATGAGGAATGAGTTTGCTTCATTTCCGACTCAAAATAAGTAAAATAAAACAAGTCCTTTCAACCCCGAAAGACTACTACTACTACATTTACAAGTCCTTTTACTAATGCTTCATACTATCATAGTAGGGTACATAATGCTACTATACTATACCTTACAAGAAATAAGAATAAAAGCAAGAGAATTGCAGTTTTTTATAACTGTTCATATATGAAATGACAAATTTGTCAAAGAATTATTTGGATTTCAAATTCAAGAATATTAGGATACTCATTTGATATTTAATTTTACTTTCTTGGTTTATTGTCAATTTTTAGTTAAATTGAATTACATACATCCTTAAGAATATGTATAGGGGTCAGGGGTAGACCATAGGGAGATTTTGAGAAACTTATTGAATTTTGGACATTCTGGTTTCACAAGTTACCTTCACTTAGCAGTCATTATTTTGATCTGAAATCTTGACTATCACTACATATGATTGTAGATATAAAAATAATTTCCATTAAAGGTCAAAATAAAAATTGATTCATTGGTTCATCCATGGACAGAATGTTTAAATTTACTAACATTTTCGAACTATTTCTTGAACATGAAATCTATTTTATGAATTCATATTGTACCTAATTAATAGACTAATTCCTCAAAGATTGACTAACGAAATGACTTGAAAATAAAAATATTTAATTATTTAGTGTGGAAAAAGTGACCTAGAATCAACCAAAGAATAATTGTAAGTTTACTACGAGCTGTAGTAACGGAGAAAGCAGAAAAAAAAAATTTCTGTAAGGACATTTTGAGACCCTTTTAAGAATTTTGAGTTCTAATTCTTAAATACTCAGAGCTAGACTCGTAGATTTACATTTGCTTGCCTAATTAACAAGCATAATAGTACACAGTTATACTTGTACTTATAAGTACATGGTTGGTAAGTGTAATTTCGTGTGTAAGAATAGCAGTATATAGTAGTACTCGTATAGATAGTGTAGTAGACTTCTATCGTGATTCTGATTATTATAGACAGAGATAAGAGTTACGAGTTCCAGCACCAGTAGAATTATATGGAGATTTTGCAGATTATGGAAAACTCGTAAGATACTAGCTAGAGCTAGAGAGAGAAATAAAAGCGAAATTAAATTTTGGCCTGAGGTCTACGGATCATTTGAAAAGACTCGTAAGAATTACATTATACGACTCACATCGGGTTTTTCAAACGAAGTTTATACTCAATATTTAGTCCTAGAACAAGAAAAAAAAGCTCAATTTTCTCAAAATATATATTTTGAGACTATTTTTTATAGAATACTCTTATTAGATGGGTATTTAATTTCAGAAAATTTTCAATAAAAGTTGTGTCTCTTTTCATATTCCTAGTCTACCCCTATCGCTACCAATGGTATTTTCAAAAAATGCTTTTAAGCATAGGTAGGGTAGTATTTCAATACCAATATCAAACTCAATCTAATCTACCTACTTCAATCTAGAAGATCTACCTATTATAAATTTTCGATTTCAACGATCTTTTTAGTATTTTTTTAGCAATTTGGAGTTTAGAAATTTTCCTTAAAAATTCTTGAATATTGTGGCGAGCTAAATATGAGGGGGGTTTTTGTCCCCATTTTCTCCTTCAAAGTATATTTTATGAGTATGGGCAAGTTTTTGCTTTTATCTTTATCTATCTGAGACTTGACTTGACTTCGACTTGTCTCCACTGATGAGTAAAAGTCAGATTGAAGTTTATGAGAAGATCCTCTCACAAACAAACACAAACAACGAGCGAACGAACGAACGAACGAACGAACATGTTCATCTTTAATATCTCAATCCGAAAGACTTGCGGCTTATCATTATACTTGGAAACAATAAAGATCTTTCAAAATATTAAAACTAAAACAGCTATTCAAGACAAGACTCTTCCCTATTAATAATACTAGTACTAGTACAAGGTCTTCAGAAAACTCTGAATAGCTCAATAGCTTTTCTGATTTTCTTACATAACTATCACCTAAACCCTTAAGGCCTTTTTTTCGAATACTATACTATTACTATTATATTTAAGTATTCCAAGTTATTCCAAGTAATAAGTAGGGTACTAGAGACAGACTACAAGATCTTGTGTCCTTATCAAAGATTTTCAGCATCATCTCAAGCCCTGTGTTTTCTTTTCATCAAGATTAAGATTAAGAAAATGAGCTTTGACTTTCTCAAGTGCAATTTACTCTAAAAACCCTCAAGGCCTTTGGTGGGTAAAAAAAAGCTTCTTAGAATTATCAAAATCCATTCTTGGACTATGACCATCATTAAATTCAGGCATTTTTTCAGAAATTTAGATAACAAAAAAGCTTATTGAAACTCTTTATATTTTATTCAAAGTATCTTGAACACAGTACTGATAGCTGTATCGCGTTGAAAAATCTTATCCTTATATTTTTATCGATCTCTTAAAAATGCCTAAAAGCTAACAAGTTAGGTATTTTTTAAATTTTGAACAGAATTTTTACATAAAGTAGGTACTTATTAAGGACCTTATAAAGTATCTTTAAGGACAATTTTGGTATCTTATATGGAAAAGAGCCCTTAAATAGAAGATACTATGGTATATACAAAACTTGAATTAGATTCAAAATCTTTTTAAAATTAAAAAATACATATGATTTCATGCTACGGATAAGCTTAAAAAAATGGGTTTAAAATGATTTTTTTTCTCTAAGATCTCCCGAAGGTTTCCTTTTATTGTTGCTCGAGATATTAATGCGATAAAAGTTCTTTTAGTCCCTAGTAGTAGTACTAAACTAAGGGCTGTACCCTGTACAAATATTTATAAGAAAAGTCTACAAATCTGTATGTAGTATCTAGCATAAGTGTAAGTGTATTTGACTATGAGAAATAAAAATAAGGACAATATCCTCGAGAGAAAAAAGCGATATTTCTCATTTCTACTTTGTGCCAGGAAATGCCGTTTTACTTTGAAATCCATTCGAAAATGCTTCACATTTCACATTCACATTTCCATGTGAAATGTGAGTCAAATTCACATAAGTTTAAGCCTTAAGAAGAAATATTTTTATATGTATATGTTCATATGCATATGAGTATAAGAAATTTGGAGAAAGAGAAAAAAAATCGGATTTATAAGTCAGAATTTTTTGAGAATTTTTTTTTTTGCTTATGATGTTGGGGCTGTCAGTGAGGAGAAATGACAAGTTCTCTATCAACTAATATCATCATAAATTTAAACCATTTCAATATCCCCCAGAGTGCTCAGCAAACAACAAAATACCCTAAAAAATTCCATATAATCATACTACTCACTAGTACTGATCGTGAGTACTGAATACTGTAATATGTACCTACTGTATTGATTATTCATTCAAACTTATACTTACTAGAGTACTCTTGTAAAATATACATAAGTATATGCAAAAGGAAAAGTTCTCAATTTTTTATCATTATTTCCTTAAGAAATCAAAATTTCAAATCTCATATTTAGACCAATATTTGAATAAAATTTTGATTTGCTTTTTCTGAAACTTTAAAGAATATAACGAAAGAATATCAGATTTGCATGTATTTTAGAATTTTTGGATTTTTTTCTTTGTGTTGTGTACCATGCTTATTTTATTTTCTTATCTTTTTTGTAAGGAGAAAGTCCATGGTAAGTTGGTAAGGTTTTTTTCTAGAAGTATCTCTTATGGGAGAGTAATTGGAGCTGTCTGTACAATTCTTTATGCATCATTTAGTCGGGAACATCAAGGCTCGTGTAGTTGGAGCTGAAGCCGGCAAAAATTTCACAATTTTCGTATTTCACGCGCTCCAAATTAATGAATCCCAGAGAAAAATAGAAATATACAAAAACTCCCCCTTACTTACTTACCCTATCCCTTACCCTACCCTATCCCTTACCCTTACTTGGGGATGTTTTTCAAGAGATAAACCAGACTTTGATTCAAATATACATATATAGTACATATACAATTACAATATATGTATACTATTTTCAATATATACATCTACTTTGTATATTTCCATTCAAGTTTTTAGCTCGAATACTTTCTTATAAATCGATAGAAAGACGACTTTAAATTTCATCCAAACATAATTTTTAACCTATCTAAGGATATATTCAGCTTTCATAACTTTACCATAATAAACCTCATATAAAGGCCAAAATGCCTATTATAACCCATCAGCAGAATCAGAAGAATTCTTTTTAAAAAATCAGTATTAAAGTCTAAAGGCTAAGGAACAAATATCTAAATTTTTGGTATACTAGAGTTATTACCTATTTTTACAGAAATTTTACAGAAACTGTAAAAATCCTTGTTTTTGCTTTTAAACCTCTTTTATTAAAAATTATAATTTATCCGATAAAAATATACAAAATATTGTTCAAATAAATTAAGCATATACTGAAGAGTACGAAAAATAAGATGGGCTTACAATCTTTACTTTGTCAATTTTAAGAAAAAAATGCACAAATTTAGATTATTCGAATATAAAAATCGTAAAAAAATATATTTTTGAACTACACTTGTCTCCTAAAACTTGAACAATTACAGTATATTTTGAGTTGATTTCAAAAAATGGAAATGAAAATATTTTTAAATCGAAATTTTTGAAGTTTCAAGCTCTTTTGCTGGTTTAAAGTGTATTTTTTCTCCCGAGTATTTTGTAGTATCTGAGTAATAGTAAGTAGTAAGAGTAAGTCGTAGAAGGGGCTGAAAATCCATCATGTGTTCTTGAATGGGGAGAAAAAAGTCGCATTAAGCCCAAGTCCCAACCCCATTCATTCATCCTTTCTTTCTTCTCTCAAAATCATCAGATATTTACTACTAATCTATAAGACCCCCAAAACCAGACAACAGTTCATCCAAAATCCTAAAATCTTCAAAATTTACAAAAAAAAGATGTTTTTTCTCTCTAATACTACTTACCTGAATATGATCTTAAAACAGTAATTCACTTCTCTAATGAATTTGAATATTAAAATATTTTCAAGTAAACAAACGTAGTCTAGGGATAGTTCAGAAATTTTGATTAGAAGCATCTTTTGTACAACTTGCTCATGATCTTTTTTTCATTTTTTACCATTTTTGATCCTATAAAAATTTTAAAGGAGATTTTATCATATGAGATTTCCTATAAATTTTAAATATCTAAACTATCAAATGCACATACTTATCTAATTTTGGCTCAATTTCATACAGGGGTAAGTAAAGTTGAACCATAAATATAGAGGAAAATTCAACCAAAATAGGGGCAAGTTCAGAATCCTTTATGTAATTTTCAAAATTTTATATGAATATTCTGTGAAATATCTTTCTAACGATCCTTTTTCGGTCAAAATGAGTCCAAAATTCATATTTTCTGAGCTAAATGTATATTTGCTTGTTATTAGTACCTTGTAATGTTAATGCTAATGCTAATACTACTTTGTAAAAGTTGAGTGAAATCCTTAGCAAGTTGAAAAAAAGTAATTTCACTTCATGTATTACTAATATCCTAATAATAAAGCAAATAGGGAATTAACCATTGAATGAAATCTACATTTTATATTTTTCATACTTGATTCAACATACACAATAAACTCAAAAAATATAATCATAATATAGTCATTTATCTAACTACTTTATGCAAGAAAAAACTCATTTTTAAATTTTTTATCAATTTCAATCATTTTCTTAAATCAAATTTTGATGGACAGACTACAGTTTATACTGGGTAAAATTACTCTATAGATCAAGACATTTACATAGGGATCTACTCGTAATTTACCAGGTAAAGAAACTTTTGATTAGAAATCACAACACCCGTCAGATCAGATTAGTTATTCTGATTTTAATTATAATTTCACCAACTAATTTCAACCTTTATTTACCTTGACAAGGAGGCCATTTTCATCTAATTTATTTGCTGATTTACAATTAGCAAAGAAATAACATATGCAGAATATTTTAGAACTTTTGAACTAACATTTTAAGTTGGAAAAAACGGATTTTAGGATCCGTTTTGTCAAATTTTAAAGAAAATTTCGATCAAAACAATGAATATCAGATTTGAGCTTTCTGAACTAGATAAAAAAAATTTTTGATGTTCTTGCATATCCTTCTCATATTTCTGAAACTAATTAATGTTTGAAATTTGACTTGACTTGACTTTGAAGGTAAGAAATAAGGCTTCAAATAAAGCCTCAAAATGTTGAATTTCACGGGATTTTTCTCATCAAAAATTGCTTATCTTTGCATGTATTACTAGTACTAGTAGTATCCTAGTACTATAGTAGTAGACAGTAGTATCCTTGTAGTATCCTAGTACTAGATGGAAATTTAATAATGCCTCATGCTAGGCAAATAAGTCTGGGAAATATTGATCCTTCAAAAATAATTTTGTGCCCAATACTACTTACTATATATAACTTGTAATACTATAGTTTTACTTGTGGTCTTACAAAGTATACAAAATATACAAAATTATAAAAATTCTCCAAAAATACGAGTACTAGCATATGTAGAATATATAGGTATTTATTAGTTGATAAAAATCTGGTCAAACTAATGAAAGTTTTGAGCCAATTTAGATATCTAAAAATATTTACTCAAACTTCCGTTGGGTTTTACATAATACTCTACCAAACAAGTAGTTCAAATACTAAATACTAAATACCAAATTTCTTAAATATTTACAATTACATACCAATACAAGAGATACATTTTGATTCTATTTTTATTATAGAATTTGATACAAATAATTAATTTTACCTTAAAAAACTCGTATAATCAAATTCCATATAGGTTTAAAATGAGTCATTTTATCGTTTTTTTTTATGTTAGATGGCAATATCACTAAAGAGCGATTAAAAATGACCTAAATTTGAAAAAAACAGCTAGAGATGTTGAACATTTCTCTCAAAATTATTAAAAATCCGAGCTAATTCGAGATGCATAATAGTGTGGATTCTGTAGTATTGTTTAGTGTAGATATACTTGTAAGATAAAGTCTCAAAAAACTTTTCTCATTTTGGCTTTCAGATTTGCAGATTTCTGAGGAAAAGAGTCCTCCTGCATTTTCTTACAAAAGGAGTTGAAAAAAGACTCATTTTGAGACTCAAAAAAAGAAGAAAGAAATTTTTTTCTTGCAATTGCCTTCTCTTTCTTTTTACTTTTTTTTTATACTTACTTACTTATTATACAGACAGAGACCATTATGAAGTAAATAGCATTGTACTTTGACTTCCATGAGTAAAGAAACTTATTTTACTTTTTATCTTTTTCTATACTTTTCTACTACATCTTATATCCAAATCTTAATCTTCTACTTTTGTATTACTTTTACCCTTTATAACTACTATACCAAGAAGGCTTGAAATATTATTTCTAAAGACTTGACTAGAATTTATACCCAAATCTAACATCATCAAAAATGCAAAAATTAGCAAAAATTGAGTTCAAAATTGTCAAATTTCGGGCCTACTACAGAAGATCAAAAATTTCATATATGACATGCATAAATAGACTAATGAGATTATTAGATCAAAATTTTGACAATTTGAATCCAATTTACAGAAAGTAATGGAAATGTAGGTCTAAATTTCAGATTTAGATATCCGACTGGTTGAATTTCCTCCTATATTTTTGATCTAACTTTACCCTTGTATGAAATTAACCCAAAATTTTCTAAAATCCTAATCTAACCTAAGCTAAACTTGAAAATTTAGGGTTTTTAATCAAATTTAGACCAAAAATATAGAGGTAAATTCAACCAAAATAAGGATGAAATTACCCAAGAATCGATAAAAGTGATATTTTTCTTAGGCTATGGATTTAAAAGGGTTTTTATGATTTGGGTCTTTTTGATTTTTGAGTATTTTTCGAATTACCAAAGTACATATAGGAAAAAAAAAAGATGTTGAAACCAGTGGAATTGGAATGTACGAGTACATTCATATGGGTTTTTAAAGGGTTTCGAAAATTAAATACAAATAGCAATTGTAAAATCAAAATAGCCTCAAAAGTCAACAAACAAGTTGAGAAACTCATTTCATTTGAAGATTTGAAAAAAAAAATCCAATTTTAGTTGGCAATTCAATTTCAATATTGTCTTTTCCAAGTGGGATTTTCCAACGATATCCTTACCCGCAGTTTCCTTATATATTTGGTACTATACTGTATTACCCATATGATGTGATGTTATGAGCCTCAAAAAGATAAGTATTATTTCTAGAGCATTAAATGGAAATATAAAGTTGCCTTTTAAGTGTGGGCTAGATAAATAAATACTTTGAGAGAGCACTATATAGACTGATATGGGGATACTAGTTACTATATGTAGTACGATAGTAAAGGGGAATTTATTCAAAAAGTTAGTTTTATGATGAGTGCTAGAAATAAAATTTTAAAGGGAAAAGTGCAGTCGAATGTCGTAAAAAAATCCAGAATCCCGAATCTCAGATTTCGGTGAGATCAAGTTCCTTTAAAAAGTTATTACTCTGAATTTACTATACCTTACATACCATACCATACATTGGACTATCAAATACAGTATATTCTACCAGTATAGTAGAGAAATTCTCGGTATTTATCCGAATAATATGTAGTGTGCAAGTAAGTGGGCTTAAGTTGAGTAGTGATCCGGGTAAATTAAGGAGAACACTTAAAATTGACAGAATACTATCAAATATATGCAAAATACTGTGAGATTTAAATATCTTGAGCCTTCTTGAAAGCTCACACTTTTCAATGCAATTGAACAAAAAATTTCAAATATCGAGCTAGAAAACTCGATGTAAAAGGATACCTTCGGTTTCAAATGGGCCTTTATATAACGAGGTTTTACATGGTTAAGGCCCAGAATTCGAAGGTATCCTTTAGTCAATTTTACATTTATAGATTACTTTTAAATAGACGACTTTGGTTGCATTAGCTTAGGTATGTAGTTTATCAAATGTTTGTCTATTTTGGAATTTTGGAAATTTTGAAATTTCGAAATTTTGGATGTCTTTATGGATATTTCAGTAGGACTATATGTGTGTCTAAATGAAGTACGGGCAAATTTTTGAGGATTTTGGAGTTTCGAGCTGACTAAGGCCTGCTAATAAATATAAAGAGCTAAAGTAAAATATAAAAAAAAAGAGTTTCTGGTGTGAAATGAAATGGTTTTTCGGTTGCTTTGAATAATCCAGAGTAATAGGATCTCTCATATAAAAGTCCATGGTTAGAGTTGAGTACAGAGTACAGTATCCTAGAGTTTAGAGTCAGATCTAAAGAGTAGAGATCTAAAGAGTACGAAGAGAAAAGTAAAAGTCATTCAAGATTCTCTGGGATTTTTGGAGGCAGCACTTCGTCATAAAACTTTTACGGCATTTTGCGGCTCCCTAATGCTCTTGTCTTAAATGTAAATGTAAATGCATTTATCCCAAGCAAAAACTACCATAGAGTATGTATGTACCCTACTATAGTAGAATAGTAGTTAGTTAAACAGAAACACGAGACAAGGGGAAATGCATCATTTTGTACAGATATATAATATATGTAAGAACAGACACAAAATACAATACAAACAATGCTGACGAATTCAAAATATTCGACATTTGAACTTTACTCTTAAAATATGGGTCAAAATGTCCAAAACCAAATGGTCATATTAGTAAAAAAAAATATATTTAAAAATAACACTTGAACTTACATAGGTATAAATAATCTGAAATTATCAATTATAATTAACTAAACAAGATTCAGATATTTTTTGATGCATTTTTTTTACAATTTTTTATTGAAAATATCAACATATCGGTGCATGCTCTTTTTTTACATCTTTAAATATATTTTAAATGAAATTCTAAACTTTTTATAAGCAAATGGCTATAGAACCCAATATTTTTAGTTTTATTTTGGATTACCTATATAAGTATTAGTCAACTTTAGATAAATTCCTTAGGTTAGGTTAGGTTAAGTTAGGATTTTAAAAAATTTGAGTTAATTTATCACAGGGGTAAAATTAGACCAAAAATATATGGATTAATTCAAGCAAAATAGGGATGAAATTAAATCATACATTAAAAAAATCCAAAATTATCGATTGTAGTTAGCTAAACAAGATTCAGCTAATTTTTGATGCATTTTTCGTACAATTTTCTATTGAAAAATGGATATCTCCGATCTTTGAAAAAAATTTGACAAATTTCTTAATTTCTAGTATGCAAACGACCTTAAAAATCCAATATTTTTGGTATTAAATTTTATTTTGGCAAGTATCAGATAACTTTAGATAATTTCCTTAGGTCAAGGTCAAGTTATGATTTTTTTAAAAGTGCGAGTTAATTTAATACATATGTTATTATATTGGTTAATTCAACCAAAATAGGGATGAAATTAAAATCGGAGCCATAAATAATCCAAAATTATCGATTGAAGTTAGCTAAACAAGATTCAACTAATTTTTTGATGCATTTTTCTTTCATTTTTTAATTTAAAAAATAATTATTCCTCAAGGATCTTTAAAAATATTTTGACGAAATTCTTAATTTCTTGTATGCAAACGACCTTAAAACCCAATTTTTTCATTTCATTTTATTTTGAATCGTATAAATATCAGTCAACTAAAGGTAAATTCCTTAGATACTATACCACACCTAACATAAGAGTATTTACTTAGACAGTTTAAACTGATATGAAATAAGACATTATTTTTCTGGATATTTTATCATTTGAACTTAATGTGTGATGTCTTAAAATAAATAAATACGTACTGCAATTCAGCCCAAGTCTCGATGAGATGATAGATAAGCTGGTATGATGATAAGGAACTGCAGTTTTTACAGCCGTAAGTCTGTTTGTCTGAAAATTTTATTATCACAATCTTCGATAAGTGCAATTTCTTCAATACATTCAATACAGATAGATAGATAGTAGGTATAATATGTGAATCTGTAGATAAAGGATCCTTGAAATGGTAGGGAAATCGAGAGAGAGATCTGCTGGATTTTATGACCGACATGTGTTGACAACTAGGCTAAAATGAAATCGAGAATTTCAAATTGATCTAGACATACAGATACATATAGTACCTATAACTAGTGAATAGTTGTATAGGTACTTGAATTTGACAATCAACACTTTTCACCTACTTGAATGCACTTTTGCTATTCAAATAAAAAAGACATTAAAATATCGAAAGAATGCTAAAAATCTGGACATGGAATCTGGAAAAAAAAAGGACAAACAAAGTCTTTTAAGTCTTTAGGACTTTAATATTGAAAATTTTCAGTGGAAATAGGCAAGAAAACCTTTAAAATTTTGTAAAATTTATATACATGTACCAATATAATGGACCCCTTTAACCTGAAAGAGATAGATCTGCTTAACCTGAAAGATTTTTAAACTTTTTTTTGACGATATCACTCTTAAATGGCTTAAAATTTAGCAAAATTAGCATTATTTTAAAACTAGATTTTCTTATGAAATTCCTATTTTTTGTAGTACCTTTCAGTGTAATAATTTAAAAAAAGGCTCATTGATATTTTGGTTGAATTTACACTCTTATATTTTTGGTCTAACCCTATCCCTGTATGATATTAACCCAAATTTTTTTTAAAAATCCTAGCATAACCTAAGCTAAACTAAAATAAATTGGGTTAACATCATCCAGAGACCAAAATATAGAGGTAAATTCAACCAAATTAAGGAGAAAATTACACTTTAGTCTTGAAAAAAATTCAAAGTTCAGTTTTTCAAGATGTAAAATTGAGGAAATTTTGAACATTTTGAGAAAGATTTGACCCTTTTTCTCGAAACCAACCACATCCATATATCATTTCGAATATCTAAATTGTAAATATATGAAATAACTTTTTGCACAAAAGTACCCTACCTAGTTGTGCAGTAGTATAGTAATATAACAATAATGAATTCGAATTCCTTCCCTTCACCTTTGTACAATCTCTTGGAAATCTGTTAAGAAAAAGTAGGCAAAAAAATGTATCTTACTACACTACATACTAGGTACTAGGTACTAGATACTATAGTAAGAAATAGGAGAAAAAAAAAGTGGAATTTCTGGTATGTCTCTTATGAGAAATCTCCACTTTCTCTCTCAAACTCTCCAGAAATAAATAGATAAAATAAAATAAAAAAAAGGAAAAAATTCCAAAAAAACCCTTTTAAGTCATCATCTGGGCGAACAACGAGAAAATACAAAACACAAAATGCAATACTTTCTATTGTACTAGTGGAGTAATAGGAATAGTAAGAACTTATATTGCATTATATTCTAGTCAAAATGTCTCTTTTTTTATACTGGATTGGATAGGTACTTGTACAGTACTTGTGTAAGTGTGTGTACTTGAGTAGAAATTTAGAAATAGAAAAATTCAGTTTACAAATGCCATTTCTCCTATTCTTTACTCGGTATACTAGAGATATTTTTTCAGATTTCTCTTTTGATAAAGAGGAATAAGATGGATGAATGGAAATTGTCGTCGAAAACTCGATTTTTTTCAAATTTAGATGGACAACTTTCGCTTACAAACATCCTTGGAATTTCAAGCCCGCATTCCAAATACTATTTCGAAAAATTTAGCAAAAATCGACTCAAATTCTATTAGACATTTTGCCCCTTGTTCAAGTGACAAATTTCAATTTTTTGGGCTTGAAAAATCCAAACAAAAAGATAGAAATTTGACTGAAATGAATAGAAAAAATTTCGAAAAAGGCTACAAATCTGAGTAAATTAGACCAAAGTTTAATATCGTCCCTATTTCGATTGAATTTGGCCCCTAACTTTATCCTTGTATGAAAATAACCTAAGATATTTTTAGTTTAGTTTAATTTAGGTTAGGATTTATGAAAATTTTGTGTTAAATTTATGCAGGGGTAAAGTTAGACCAAAAATATAGGGGTAAATTCAACCAAAAAGCGGATATTTATGACCTAGGCATTACTTTACTTACTAAAGTAAAAGTTCTAAATTGTCAAGTCCATTTCTGGAATAGTTTTTGTCTTTTTTGCTATTATTTGATAAAATGCAGATTATTCAACTTTTAAAATTAGTAGAGACAATTAGCAGCTTTGAGATTCAGAGAAGTGTCCAAGTTTTCAAAAAATTTCAAAAAATTGTGAGCCTTTATGTATGCAATTTTGAGACTAAATTTTTTTAGAAATTTTTACTCTAATTCAGTGTAATCTAGCCAAAAAATGGGTGTAATCAAATGGAATTTTCTTATGATTCCATTTTTTTGTATGAAATTGATAGTGTAGTAGTTAGTAGTGCATATCATATGGGAACAAAGATAAATAATAAAACATAAATCTCGAGTCTAAATTTACACTATACTAGTACTATACTGTATGTACTAGTACTATACTGTATGTACTTGCTTGAGCGAAAAGCAAATTTTAAATTAGTTGAGCAAAATTATATTTGAAAATTTAATTAGCCTTATTTGAGCTACTTGTATCTATGCTAAGATACTTTGTACTAGGCATAATGTAGTGCTATGTACTTATTTTGTAAAATAAATAGAAATAGTTAGACAGTGAAAAATCACGAAATTTTGCACATTTTTAAGCATTTTGTCTATTATCTTATGCACAGATAGTGCCTATTAGGTACTAGGTACAAATGGTGTATAAACTAATACAAATAGTAGCACACAAACAACAGATCTATGACTAGGGACTTGGGCAATTTACTCGGAAAAAAAATGGAAAAATTTCTCCAAACTAGTACTCCTACTTTTGCCGCATTATACCAAAAATTGTAAATTGTATTTCTGGATCTGATCTTGAGAATCTTTCTCCTTTTTTTTCAAATCGAGCCAAGTTATATTAACTCTAAAGACTATTTGTGATTTTTTTTCTCTCTCTTTTCCTTTAGTCTTTTTATCTGGCCAAAATATTCGAGAAATAGAAAAGTTCTGGTGCTGGTGCATGAGAGAATAGATACTGATATTACCCAGATAGTGTAAGAAAGTAGAAATCGAAATGGCAATAAAAACAGATTCTTTGCATTTCGAATCCTCAAACATTATAACTCCTTAAAGATGTACAATGGGCTTATCATCCAATTACAAAGGGGCCGATTTAATCTCACAACCTAGTTTGGTTGAATTTACCCCTGTACGAAAATAGCTCAAATTTTTTAAAAATCCTATCCTAAACCTAACTAAACAAAAAGAATTTAGGTTAATTTAATTCAGGAGTAAAGTTAGACCAAATACAGGGGAAAATTCAACCAAAATAGGGATGAAATTAAGCTTAATTTAATAAGGAAATTACAAATTGTTCTTTGAACGAATTTGAATTTGTTCAAATTTTATATAAACTTTTAAATTTTTTGAGACAATTTAATTTGATGCTTTGAAATTCAAATTTGATGTCCAAGTTCAAAAAAATTACGAGCTTATCTTTTTTGATTTTCTAAATTTTCCAGCAAATCTTTGAATTTGAAAAGACATTTGGATTAGAGCTGAAAGAATCTTTAACTTTGACCTGACCTTAAAGTCTAAAATTTCCAAGAATGCTTTTGAAATTGACATAAAAAATAATTTAGATTTTGGTGAAATATCTTACATTGATTAGATAGATAGTTTCATCCCTACTATAAGGTCAAATTAGGTTAAGAAATTGAAAATATAGGATACTTAAGAATTTTGATAAATTTTTCGTTAGGATAATATGATTTAGATGTTTTAACCAAGTAGTTTAAGCTTAGTAGATAACAAAGTATAGATTTTTGTATAGATCTGAAGATGAGAACAGAAGCCAAAGTTAATTAAACACTCTAGAAAAGCAAAAAAAAAAAAGGAGCAGAAAAGAAAAGAGAAACCCATCGTTTGGTTTGGTTTGGTTTGGTTCGACTTTGCTTTCGAGGATTATTTTATTTTATTTTGTACAGATATAGAAAAGCTGTAGGTACTTGTACATAGTACTAGTGGTACCAGTGTAAATGCATTAAAGTACTCGTATTTCGGTCTTACTCTAACTAGTACCCTACATATCTCAAAATTTCAAATGAAATAATGACACTCTGAAAAAGTAGAGGATTCTTAGACTAATGTCTTCAATTATATTTTGTGACAAATTGAAATCTTTAGAAAATTAAGAAAATTAGAAAATTAAGAAAAGTTACCTCGATTGACTCATCACAAGAAAGGACCTGATAAAATTTTTCTAATTTTTGTAATTAAAATATAATTCAAAATTTTTAGAATCTAACAGAAAGTCGGTTATAAAAGATGTTTTACAAAAATTGTTCTATTTACTTTTAAGATCTATACCTCTTGATATTAATTTAAAAATTCTCGAAAATTTTAAAATTCCTAATCATAGCTTGGAATTTTTAAATTTTTTTAAGTGAATTTAATATCCTCAAAGTCGATATTTCCTGCTATATAATTACGATATTTCCTATTAAACGAAGATGCTTTTATGACAAATGGATAGTTAGTGTAGATTACAAGCGACTGAATTTGAAATTTTGATGATTTTAAATAGAAATTACCTACGAGTTGAAATATATTTTTATCAATATTTAGCTACAAGACTTGTAAAAATTACAAATTTTGGGATTTTGATCAAGTTATCGAGCTTTCTGAGTACTTGAGTAAAGATTTGTATAAAGCTTAAAATTCTGGCACATTATCTTTACTGTCTACAGCTCATCAATCGTGTGAGGGGGGACTCTGACTTAAATGTGGTTCTAATTCGGGGTAAAATTGATGACCAAGACTACTTACTTATATATTTATATGCACTATTGTATATATAGATAGTGTATACTATAGTTAGATAAGGCTTGTTTTCGAAGGGTCTAATGAGCCCAGACTAAATTAGAGGATTTTGAAACCATCCATTACCATTTTGGATGCCCAAAAACTTTACAATCTATTCTTTAAATGCTAATTTGCCCGTTCTTGAGAGAACAAAACTCATTACTTATACCCAGGACCAGGAACAGGGGACATTGTACTACATATACTATACTACGAAAATAGTTAGCATTCGACTGGAAATACACAAAATACTATGTAATGTAATATAAATGTTCAAAACCTTTACTTTTAACATGCCATATAGTCGTATTTTACTAACCTATTTTACTATTATTATTATTTTGTGATATTTTGTAGTCTGGACTGACTTGGACTTTTGTACTATTTTATATTTTAGAGGTAATAGATAAGCTTGCTTTTTGCCCAGTAGAAAAGTAGAAGTAGAACTTGTAGGACAAAAGGAAAACAGAAACTTTGTTATAATTCAGAGGAGCATGGGACTGGCGAGCCGAGCAAAATACAGATAGAACTTTATTATTATTTCATATCTATAATTTTGTTGACATTGGACAAGTACTAGGTCATATGGGCAAAATTTTAAAATGTCAAAAACTATATTACTTTGTCATTTTTTTGAAATTTTGATTCAAATTAGATGAATTTAGGGCTCGAAATATGAATCAGATAGATTCCTGCACCAAAATCTTAATAGAAATTTTCTTATATTACAGATTTTCATATTTTCTAAAAACAATCCCTTTCAAACTTGAAATCTATAAGATAGCAACATAAGTGGAACCTAAAACATGTTAAAACTTGACTTTTTTTCGATAAATATCGTTTTAAATGGCTTTGAAAAACTGTTCAATAATTGATTATTTTTTGTTATTTTGATTTTGCCCAAATTTCCATATGAGGAATCATGGTATAATAAAATAGAAATCAGGCTCAAAATCAGAAAACTAGGTGATATTTCACCTACAGTGATATTTTATAAACTTTCTCCAAAATATTCTGAACTCATTTGATTCCAGTACAAGTACATACATACATACGAGTATTCATATAATATAGGTACTCTATTATCATGGTAAAAAGTAAAAAAGTAGTTCTCTAGGAAAAGCAAAGTTACTATCTGGGAAATGAAGTCACCTTTTATTTTTCAAACTTGCATCAGATCGAAAAACGCCCAAGTCCATAATACGAGTACTATACCATACCATACAATACCATGGGAATGGATATCAAAAAAAGTCAAATTGCTATACAACAATACCCTACATTATATATAGAAAATATGTAGTAATATATGTATGAAAAACTTTTGAGTCAATATATCTGTACTTTTACTTCTACTTACAATCTGACATCAAACTTGTTCAATTACATTCTAACGAAATTTCGCCCAAAAGCATCAGCAATGGAGGAAAAGTGCAAAAGTTATCCCCAAATAATATTATTCAATTGAAAAGTCACTATCTATATAAAGTATCTATGTATATAATAGTATGATATAGTGGACTAATTTGATAACTTTTTAAACTTCATTTTGCTCTTGGAAATAATTCAGTTTTTGACTCTTTAAGTATGCTCGCTCACTCAATTCTTTAGAGATTTTAAATTTCAAGTGTCCCCACTTTAGAGCTTGGGAAAAGAGTTACAATTGTGATCCTGACATGATGGCCTTTAAATAAAATAAAATACTTTTTCTTTCTCTCTATCTCTATATTATAGTATGCTCCTCTCGAACTCAAAATAGAGTTAAAATACAAGTTAAAATAAAATAAAATAAAATTCAATTCAGTTAAGGGTAAATGGAGTATCACGACATGACACTAGTACTACTGATAGGCTAGAGGAGAGAGAGCTGAGCTGGCTGAGTTTGAGTTTAGATTTAGAGATCGATTTTGGGAGCCCCGAGGGGATAAACACATTTAGAGTTGGACGAGCACTTCAATCTCAAACCAGACAAATAATAGGCCAAATATCTATCTACTACACTATAGACACCCATTTTCAAAATATCAAAAAAAATCAAGAAAAATTAAGATTTTACACTATAATTGGACCACCTTGTAAATTAGTACACTATTTATACTAACTCAGGTTTTTAATCACTTATCTTTAAATAAACATGTATTTAGGCAAACAACAAATCTAATATCAATTCGTATCTAAAATATTTCAATAAAAATAGAAAACGACTTGAAAGTTACAAAAAATGAAGTCTATAAAACTGAATATTTTCATGAAAATTAGCCCCTATTTACCTATATAAAAAAGCCTGATCTTAATCACTATTTTAGACAAGAAAGACAGGTATTTTAAACATATTAAAGTCTATGAATTGCCAAGTAATTCTTTATATACAGGTTAGATTAGAGCGAGAGTTCGTAAACGTTTTTTAAATTTGGAAAACCAATTATTCTTTAGACTTTTTATATCTAAATGTAGAGTATTCTCGTACAAATTTCAGGTCAAAATGACTGACTTTCATTCGAAAATAGGCTGTCCAAATTTCAAAATCACGTCCGAACTATCCCTAAACTACTCTTATTACTGTTTTATAGATAATTCAAAATGCTAGAAAATCAAAAATTTAGAGTTTCTCAAACTTTTGTATCTGAGGGTTATTTAGTTTTGGACATTTTGTGATAGTTTTAAGAGTCAAAATTTGGGTAAAAGTAAAAATAAAATCTTTGAGAAAGTTGTTCATATAGTTAAGTAGTAGAACCTAGTACTGATAGTATTGAGAAGATCTAAATTTTCAATCGAAATTTGTTGGGGAAAACAAGAGCTTGAAGCAATCGAGAACGTAACTCAACGGCTGTCGGCAGATGAGCCTTACCTATCCATATACTATACATATATATACATAGTAGTCCATTCGACCCAACAAAAAAAACCCCATGGGTTTTACAAGAAAAAGTTAAACCTAAAAGCAACTCACCTTATCACTCGATAAAGTTTTTTTTCCTTGAAATATGATAAAAATAAAATAAAATAAGAGAAATAAATTCAACAAAGGTAAGACATATACTATCTCTTAGTTAGAAATAGTGATTTTTAAGATCACAAATGATCATTTTAATCATTTTTTCTCATTTTTTCTAGAAAGTCTTAGAAAGAATCCTCCATACCAATTGAAGTACCTAAAAATTTGTGTATCCTCATTTAGAAAAGTTGAAATTGTTTTGGCTTTTAAACAGAAAATCCAAGATTTCAAAATTTCAAAATTTCGATATTACAATTGCAAGTGTATTACAAGTACATACAGATAGATATCTAAGAACCGCTACTGATCAGGAAAATGAATCTTGAATGATTTTGGAATTTGAGATTTTGGATTGGTGAAAGTGAGTCATTTTTTAAAAAATTTTATTTTTCTCCAGATCTATTTATACTTACAAATAGTAAGAATCTTCTAGAGAGTTTATGACCTGATATGAGAAGGATATCCCTATGTATTTTGCACAGATTCTAGTTAGATATTGTGAGAATAAATAGAAAAATTATAGAGATAGTACTAGAGTACTAGTGTAGAATAGATAGTAAAGGGAAAAAATGTCATTTCTCAAAACGGGCAAACTTTTCCTTTTCTCAAATCCACATCAGATTGGATTACTATCGACTAGATATAAAAATATATTTAGGCAGTTTCACTTCACTTCTAGGTCATTTGTCCAAGGTCAAAATATCAATTAAAAGTTTTATATCCAGAACACCTGCATTATCTATTGATATATTAAATTCAAATTTCATCCTTATAAGACAGTTCGATCTTTATTAGTTTATTTTATTAATTTTTACTCTTATAAATAAAATTTTCCTATAAGAAAAAATCCAGAAATTCCAGAAAAATGCAAAATCTGGAGAAATTTTAAGTAAAATTTGCACTTTTAAAGTAGAAAATATGGATATAAAATTGAAATTTTGATATTTTGAGGTTTGAATGTATAACTATGGACTTGTAGATAGGTTTGTGAGTATAAATGATGATTTCCTATACTCGTCTTTGATTTCATTAGGACTCTGAGATTTTTCTTCTCTTCTGGAAAAGTTTGAAGCCTCAGCCAGCCAAGCCAGCCAGCCCATTTATTTCTGGCTGGCAGGCTGAAATTGACTTTGACTTGTGAATTTTACATTGATCTGCCCTGACAAATGTTGAGCAGAATAATCGATTTATATTTAATGTCGACTACTACATACATATGAACTATAGTAGTACTTCAAGACCTACTACTTGTATTAATACTTAAAACCAGAATCTAAACTATTTTTAACCCAGCAGTTGAATAAGAGCTCTCTGTACTTCACTCAAAATTCTTTCTCAAAAAAAAAAAAAATTTCACAATTCCAGTTTTCCAAGTTAATTTTATTTAAGGCTTATGTCAGGAAATGGAGAAGAGATAATTTTTTTCACATGAATTTCACTTTATTCTCGACGACGAGTGGTGTAAAAATCTACAGACTTTAAAAGCTAGCACTTGGACAATTGGCCTAAATGCCAAAATGTCCTATTGTATCTAAATCTAATCATATTGACATTGTGTCTAGCTGCAAACTTTAAAATTTTAGTTTTATAAGTTATAGTTAGATATATTTCGATATATGATTTTTATCAAGTAGGTAACCAAAATTTTTTGGGTGATAAGAAAACACTCCTAAAGAAATAGGGAATGTCTCCTAAAAACTTATACCTAAAAAAATTCACCTTTTCGCCACAAACCTAACCTAACCTAACTTATTGCAATCATAACACCTTGATGAGGTTCCAGGAAGCGTGTGGGTCACTCGGGGGTATTTAGATCCGCATCTAAAGGTCAGAGATTAGTGAATTTTTTTAGGTATAAGTTTTTAGGAGACATCCCTTTTTATTTAGGATACATTCCATATTCCCAAAAAAAATTTTATGGTAGTCTTTTAACTTGTTAGTTTTTTGATCAAAAATACCATGTTTAAAACGTAAAATGAACTTAATTCTGAAATAAAAATCGGTAAAGCTAAATTTTTAATAATTTTTGACATTTTTAAAACACTAAGCTAAAGCAATGCGATTATATTTGACCTAATTTTATAGCTTTTACAGTTTATGATCAGTAGTATTTACTGGCTATTTTTGTCTATAAATATAAAGGTAATTTCGACAAAATCCATTTTTGCTCAAAATTTTGTAAAAATTGAGTAAAAATCTCAAAACTATCCTATTTAAGTGGGGTTTTTTCGAGCAGTAAGGGGAGAGGGGGGGCAAGTCCATTTGGTGGGTCCAAGTAAAATGGATAGCTCAAGTCTATTGTCCATTTTCTGGGTAGCAATTTTGTTCACTTTATCCCTTTTTTTCTATTTCTCTTTCTCTTTCTCCATTCCTTTCTGAGCTGATTCTCTGAGTTCTGTAATGTAAGAGAAAAGTTGGCTCTGAGTAGTTAATTCCTGAGCACAAAAAGCCTTATTAGATCTATTATATTTTATGAATTGAATGGGTAGAACGAGTCGAAAAATCCCCTCTCTCTCTCTCTATGCCTGTACATAAGTAAAGTTAGAGATAAGTAGGTATGTGCATGTGTTCCAACATTTTGAATGGTCAAAACCATTTCTATTACTTGTCTCAAAAAAAACTATACTATAGATATTCTGCTGGATTTTAAGTATACCTTTTTGGCTGGGCAACAGTTGAGTGCATTTTTCCTTCTACTAGTGTATATAGTACTGTGTAAAGGATGGAGCTAATATTTTGAGAATTATGAGGTATTTAGGCTGACAGAGTAAAGGAAATGGAGTACTTGGCCAAAATGGTGATGGAAAATGAAAATGAAGATGGAGAAAGGCATTTAAAGTCTTGGCTCTCCCAAGGATTTTTATTAGCAAGTGGACGTGTTATGGTCAATTCAACATACTTACTGAATTTTTTCAAAAAAAAGAGAGAAAAGAGAGAGAGAAAAAAAAGTCAAACCCGATTGTTCAAATCCAAATTGTGTTTTTAAGCTTAAGCTATAGGGGGGAAAATTCAAGAAACTTGAACATTTTTCAATTATCAGATCAATTTCTTTTGAAATGCTTAAATGTCAAAAGTATTTATAAAACCTCAAAAATGGTCAAAAATCAAAATTTTAGATTATTCGCCATTCCAGTATATACTATATACCCTACATATAGATAAAGGCACTGGACCAATTTAAAAATTGAGATAAGAATACCACTATAAATGCATTTTAAAGACAGATTTTGACTAAAAACTAACTTTTATAGAGATATTCCTATCCTTTTGAACTTTGAAATCCTAGATTTCGCAATTTATAAGTAGCAAATGGACGAAAACTAGGATTTCGAATTGAAAATTGAGATAAGAATACCACTATCAATGCATTTATAGAACAGATTTATGGAGTTTATGATCTTTTGAAAACCGTCAAATTGTCCCTATTTATCTGACTGAACTAACATGAGATTTGAGATCGAATATAATAGTAAAAATAGAAATGTGTAAAAAAGGGGGGCAAATTCAGCCAAGGGCATTCGACCAGAGCAATTTTTTCCATGGTTTTTCCGCCTCTGAGAGAACGGTTGATGGTGGTGGCTCCTGAAGTTTGGTTTCCTTGTCCATTGGTCATTAACAGCTTCGAATGGGCTAATGTCAAACCCATCTAATCCCAGATATCTTTCCGGCCCAAAAAAAACCATTTTCTCCAAATCTTTTGTTCAAAAAGACATTTTATCTTACTTGGAAAAACCTCGAAAAGATAAGAAGGGAAACTAAAGTAAAGTAAGTAAGTAAAAAAAAAAGTACCTAGAAAAAAAAAGTCTATCTATCTGGTTTGACTTTTAGCTCTGTGAACAGGAAAAGGATATCGGGAAAAAGTAAAAAGTATAATCTAGCAAAATATTTCTTTCATTTGCTCAACTTTTTTTTTTCAAAGTTTTTTTGAAGCAAACTTTCTTTATTTTATGCCGATTTCCTTACCAAGTATCTCCTCACAAGAAGTTAAGGTATATTTGACTATGTATTTGTACATGTATGTGTAGCTTATTTTACTACTTTTGTTGTATTTTTTTTGTATACTTTCCCCGTATATCAAGGACCAGTACTCGTAGGTAGGGTACCTTACCAGTAGATATTTCAGATCGATTTTTTCCTCCATTATGAAAACCGGCTTCTTTGCCGAACCCGGCTTTTCTCCATGCCAGATGTATCCTCGATAAAATTCATTCACTTCCCAAGCAAAATCACACAAAGTTTCAATTAATTCATTAGCAAAAAAAACAATCTGTACTCTGAAATTGTCAAAATTTTGAATATCCCGCAGTTAGTATATTGAAAATACATCATTTTAAAGGAGCTCTGATTTAATCTCATCCCTATTTTGGTTGAATTTACCACTATGGTTTTGGTCTAACTTCCTAAATTAACCTAAACCTGAACTAAGCTAAAAAAAATTGGATTAATTTCATACAGGGGTTAAGTTAGACAAAAATATAGTGGTAAATTCAACCAAAATAGGGATGAAATAAAACACTATTTTTAAAAAAAATTGCCTAAAGATTGGCTAAAATAGTGTGCCTATATAACAAATCCAGATAGGATTTTATTTCGATCCAATCTTATGCAGATATACGATTCTATTACGATATAAATTTTGAATTTTGACCTCAAATGTTGTTGAAAGAAGCATCTTTTTAAGTGTATTTTTATCTAAAATTCGGCTACTATTTAACTAATTGGAGTTTCCAATTGATATTTTTTTTTTAAATTTTTTTTTGAAAATAGAAGAATGTTTTCTTGTGGCTGTCCAAGTCCCTTAAAGTCTAATTCAGAGTAGAGTAGAGTAGAGTAGAGCAGATTGCCCTATTCTATATTTGAGAACCGCATTAGATAAGTATGGAAAAAATTGAGGGAAAAGTGCTCAATCATAAACTCTCAGTTTGAGCAACCATATGCCCTTACAATCATTAGAAAAAACAGAAGGCCAACTAATCCAAATATATACTACCATGTGTAATACTACACTTTTTCCTCTCATGTCTTGATCAAATAATCCACAAAATATACCCAAAATATATCAATGTAATCTACATGACTAGACTATAGTAAAATACTCTATAAATTTTTTAATTAAGCTCATATTTTTATGCTATTTTTACACAAAATTATTTGATTTTCTAAGGGACAAGTATAGATACTTTAAAAAAGAAAAAGTGCAATGACTTTGTATGCTATTTTACTTGAACTTTTTTATTTAGATCATTTAGATCATGTTATTCTTCCAGTACTTTTGCCTGTTTTTTTGAGTGGAGAAAGTGCAGTGAAATAAATAAAGTATTTTTAATGCCTTTTCCCTTTATATAGGGATTCTTATGCAAGTTTTTTTTCCAGCACTTTTCTCCAGAGTCTCATTTCTGGATTTGTTTCCCCCCTGAGAAAATAAGTAAGCCATTTTTCGAAATTTTTTCTACAGATACTCGTACATTCAGTATACCCAAAAACTACTCATCTTTATGGACAAAAATACGAGTTTTTTTTGTGTGTCCCACTTTTTCCACACTCTTAATCACAAGATTACCATATAAATATACTAGTAAGTATTCCAACTCTAAACTTTAAACTTTAATTAACTTTCAAAATACAATTTAATTCCAAGTCTAAACTGGATAGTTTAATATTCAAATTTCTAAAAGAGTCTATACTATACAAGTACCCTACTGATAGTTTGGCCTATTTTCTCATGTATCTTGGGGAAAAAAATTGGTTATTTTTTTCAAGAGTTATTTAGTGGTTTTATTATTACTTGAAATATTTATCGAGTATTGTGGGAGATATAAACATCATCGAACGAAGGAGAGAAAGCTGAAAAAAAAAGTTCATTTCAAAATATGAAATATAGCATGGCCATGTCCAAGATAAAATTTGAGTTTGAGTTTCGAGTTTGGCCAACTTAATCACCTATCCTGAGAAAAATTTCCAAAATATTCCCGCCTACTTACTACTACTGTAGAATCTATTGAATTTTGTATCTATCAGACCTATAATACAAGTACTGATACAGAGAGGTATTATCAGTACAGTGTGTATAATATTGTATTTGGCAAGAGATAAAAATATACTTATAATAAAAATAAAAAGGAAAAATAAGCTTCAACTACCTAGTTCCTTGTATACGAGTACTTGTATAGGTAGGAATATCTACCCGGGTAAGTAGACAAGCAAAATAAAATATAACCTGATCGAAAATTCCTGTTTCGAATCCTGGAGACCGAAAATGGAGATTTGACAGCTAAACTTCTAATAGCAAACAAAACAAAACTGATTTTAGCAAATTCAAAAATGTCAAAAATTACTCAAAATTTTTTAAAAATTTGTCACTCTTTGACTTTTTAGCATCATTTAGATCACAAAACAAGCATCAGTTACACAAAACATGATACATAGTAAAGTGTATAATTACTTAAAAATTTACAGCAAAAATTGAGATATTGGTAGAAACGAGCTAATCGACTATATAATTCTCGATTCGGAAAAAAAACTCCCGTAAACTAATTTGAAATTTTGCTAATATTTCGTATTAGAAAAAATTATTTGAAGTTAAAACTTTACAAATATTTTTTTAAAATTCGATTCCAGAGTTCGGAACTTACTGTCAAATTCTATGTCTATGTACTTGGTTGAGATACTTGCAAGTAACTCGACCATACAACCGACAAGACAGATTACCGACATCACTATGACCTCGGTTTGCATTTGTCGGTCTTTGACCGACAATTTACTGTATTTATATTTGAACTTGACAAACAAATATACAAAATTATCTCGTAATAAAAATAATTGAAAATCGTTTAGTCAAAAAAATAAGCATAAACTTCAAAGGATCTCATCGGTTTTTCGACCTTTGCATGTTAAACCTCATATAAAGGCCCCAGGTCCATTATAGTTATACAAATATTATAAATATTTTTAAATTTGTCAATATTTAATGCAGCAATTAACCATAATTTTTGATTTTTCAACTCTTCAAAGTGTAATGTTTTCAAGACATATTGACCGGATTTCAATTTTATTTTTTCTTTCAAAAATATAAGTAGGTAGTAAGAGAGCCTATAGGTTCGTTTTGAGGGTTTTATCTTTGGAAATAAACCCTTTTTCACATTCGAAAGATCGAAAGGATACCTACCTAGTACTTGTATGTACTATGTAGGTACTTGTAATACTTTACTTTATTTTCCTTTCTAGAGAATGGAGAAACTTTGAGCTTTTCAAAAGAGCTTATATTTCGAATGAAAACTCGGTTCCTTCTTACTTGCTCTAGAGTCTCTTGAAAGTCTCTCTCTCTCTCGAAAGCAAAAAGCAAAAGATAAAAATTCAAAATATTCTATAAATATAAATATAAATGGATAATAGTGTATAGAATGCCTAGTACTATAGTACTACTACAAGGTATAGTATTAGTAAAAGAAATGAGAGTCAAGTCAAGTGTATCACAGGCCCTGGGGGGAAAGGGTAAGTTCTGCATTTTGCTCATTATTCCCCACGAGGATCGCCTCATAAGAAGACATACTATAGTACTATACTACTACTAGAGAAAGCAAAAAAGATGGAAAAAAAATACAAAAATAATATCTTATACAGAGTAGGTAGAAGACAAAATCCTTAAAAAAAGTTAAAAGACAAATAAAGAAAAGGACCTACTTACTACTTATACTTTGGTATCGATTTACCTATGCAAAATTCATATTTCAAAATACTCAGGATATTAAATATCTTATATCAAAATTTTATATTTATAGTCCATTGTTCAAAAACATGTATGATAGGTATCTCTCAAATTATTTTCATACTCGTATTTTAAACAAAATATTAAGATCTTTCTTAGATTTGCTTCGAAATACCTTGAATAAATACAGAAATATCGATATAGAATCTTGGCTTTTGAAAACCTTTAAATGGAGGTATTCGTATTGATATTGAATTTAGTATTTTTGGATAAAAATTTCAATCCTAGAAGTTCGTAAGTACGAAGTAATTTGATTCAAAAATGGATGTAAATTGTCAGACATACGAGTAAATAAAGGACCTTAAATTGAATGAACATTTTTGATCAAAATTTCTGCTCTTGTTTTATTTTTTTATGCACTTAAATTATCGGAATTTTAGAGGTGTTTGAATGTAGCATAGATTTTTGATCAAAATTTCTGCTCTAGTTTCATTTTTTGATATAAATTATCGGAATTTTCGAGGTATTCGAATGTAAAGTAACAGATTTTTGATCAAAATTTCAGTTTTGATACCAAAGAAGGTAGTTTGATTTAAAAGAGGATGGAAATTTCGAGATAAATTTCTATCTAAAATCTAGAAGCTTTTGAGATAATTTGAATATTTGTAATTTTAAATAGTAGGTACACTTACTATAAGTATCCAGTATCATTATTGTATACTAGTACTAGTATAGTTTTGATCTAATAATGTGTTGGTAAATGGAGTAATTTCAACTTAATTTGGGAATTTGGTTGGAGGAAATCGAGTTTTTGCTTTACTACTACCATATAGTAGTAGTAGTATTTAAAGGAAAGATCCAATTATAATTTGAACGGGCCAGTAACCATCGAGTGACCCAACACACATACTAATTGCAATTTCCCATACCAAAACCATACTTATTTTACTACTAACTATAGTAGGGTACTTGGATTTGTAATTTGTTTTAATTGTTAGAGATAAGAATTTACTAGTAAATTGAGATTAGGCTCAGGATGCCATTATTTTTTCAAAATCACAAAAATTTAGAAAAATTTGGATACCAAAATTTTACAGTAGAACAAACTTTAGGAAATATTTTCTGCAATTTTGTCTATTTAAAAAGTAGATTGGATTATTTGTATTCAAAAATTTTAAAATTTGCAAAAATCTCTCGCACGACCTTGTTGTAAAATGTATCATAAATTTCCTTGAAAAGATTGAAATATTTGACTATACGAGTATTCTCTTTTTGTTAGTATAGGAGATGGATATTGAAGTTTGAGAATTTGGTTTTTTTTCTTCTGTATAGTATAGTGCAAGTCGAAAAAATTGAGATTTCCTGGATAGAATCGAGTTAGGAGTTAAACTGATCTCTGAGCTGAATACAAATGAGAATTAATCAGATAATCAAATAAAATTGAAGTAAAGATCAAAGGTTTCTCAAAATCGAGTTCAACCGGAAGTATACCATGTACATCTAGAGCTAAACATCCCTATAAAGACCATCATTATCTATAGAATCTAGGCTAAATTATAAAATACTTAAGTATGACCTTATAACTAAATTTTGGTTTATTTTTCAAAAAAAAAGAAAATGATTAGAATGACCTTGATGACTATAAAAGCGTGAGTAATTCATCAAAATTAGTCTCATAAGCCTCGGATAAGTTCATAAATAACTTATTTTAGGATTTTTTTTTTCTATTTTTTTCTAATTCTGCAGTAGTGCTAGTATGTAGTAATACTGATAGTCTTGCAGATTAAATTAACATTAGGCCTGTGCATTATAGTTAGATTACCTTTCAAAGGGCGGTGAAGCGTACTTATATTCATAATTCATATTTCCAAAGCAAATAGACTTAAATGGGTAGAATCTATATGTATATTGAGCACTTTTTAGTATAAATCTACTCTGTATATGTAGGTATAGGGTCATGTCACAATTTTGATTGATGACAATTCTGGAAAACTGAATTTTTTCCACTTTTTTTTCTTAAGACTAGAACCAATTCTTATAGTGGTAGTATTCGGAGTATTAAAGAGAAAAAGGTAGATTAGTTCAACTATCTTTTTTAAGACTTGTCCATGACACTCTGAGAGAAAACCTCTAGAAAAGTATTATTAACGATTCTATAACTTTTAATACTTACCTAGTGCCTAGTATTATAGTAATAAGTACTCGTATAATGCAAATCCGGATAAATTATCCATCACAAATTGCCCAAATTATCAAAAAAGGCAGCTCATAAATTAACAAAAAACCAAGATTTTCAATTGTTATAAATCAAGTTCAAATAATCTACATGTGAAATGCTTAAAATCGGTTAAAAAAAACTATTTCAAGTACCTATAAAAGTTCAGATACTCTAGGGTACTAATGGTAATATAAGATATGACAAGCTACAAATTGAAATTTTTCATATTTAATACCCATTTAAATAGGAATTTTCACAAAATGTGCAATCTTAATCAATTAGATCATTTACTAAATTATGAATTTTGTGAATTTTAGATAAATTTTCGAAAAGCTGAAATTTTGATATTTAAAAAAAAATCAATGAGTTTGCCTTGAATATCATTACTTGTAGTAAGGGCACATGTTCGGCTGGTAGTATATTATTATTACTTTGCTCTGAACAAGCAAATCATATTATATTTTCATTGAAAACAAACAGAGAGCTTTCAATACCCCCCCAATTTCATATGAGATCTGAGCTATTTTTTTTTACTTTATATTTTACATATAGAATACGAGTATAGTATGGAAAATAAGGTAAAGGAAAATCGAACCCGTTAAACAAGCATTAGCAAAAAGCCTATCTACATATTCCATACGAGCATAAAATAAAATATCTTCGAAACCAACCATGTAGGTACTTTTTGAGTTTTAGTGATAGCAAATCCCATTTACTTTGTACTATGTAATATGTACTAGTATTGTGTACTATGTAGTACTATGTAATGTATGTACTTGTGTAGTTTTACTTTGTTCAAAAGGGAAAAGGTAATATCTCGAGAGCAAGCAAAAGCAACAGACATAATAACCGGCATACTTACAACCAAGCCAGAAGAAACCGGGTAAAAGATCAATATTTGAGATGAAATGGAAATTCGGCTTTTACCACCCCCAAGCCATCTACCACTAGAACTGCAAGAAATACATTGCTTTTGAGCTGATTTTTATAGAAAAATCAAAATTTTTTAGTAAAAATTTTGCAAAAAATTTCAAAAAATTGCTTGTAATCGGTAACAAATGGCCAAGAGTAGGTTTTTAAGATGATTTCAATTGAAATTTTGTGGAATTTTGCTAAAATTTCTAGATATATTTTGCAAGAAATGCAAGAAATCCACTGTTCTTTGAGCAGATTTTTATAAAAAAAATCAAGTTTCTTTTGTAAAATTTTTGCAAAAATTACCAAAAAATTGCTTGTAATCGGTAACAAATGGCCAAGAGTAGATTTTTAAGATGATTTCAATTGAAATTTTGGGGAATTTTGCAAAAATTTCTAGATATATTTTTGAAATAATACTTTAAATTTGTAACAAATAGCTAAGCTTACATTTTAGATCATATTTTAGTGTACAATCATCAAGATACCTATATCTGTATTTCATTTATAGATATTTTTTGAAAATTATATTAATTTTGACAAGTTTTTGGTATTAGTGTATATAGGTATACGATTTCTATCGATAAAATTTAGAAAACTGTGTAATTTTTAAGACCGAGATTTGTTAAATGCTAAAATTTTGCCAAAATTTTGACTATTTTCGAAATAAATAAGGATTGACAATACTCAGAACTAATTGAAGCTAATTTATCGAAAAAAGCTCTTGGTTCTTTACTCTGAACTCTAAATTCGAAAATAATATCGAAAAAATGTGCTGAATATTTACAATATCTAAGATTTCACAGATATTTAATAAAATATTAGATTCTGTCAAATTCCTCAAATACTTTGGTTTGGTTCTTTAAATATTAACTAGTAGGTGTAGGTATGGGTATCAGTAGGTAGTATCTACAAGTATAAAATATGGGCTCATAAATTTGTAAAGGTTTCAAAATTCATATTTTGAGATTTAAGATTTTTCGGAAGACAGATTAGATTCAAGTTTTGAAAGGAGAATTTCTAAGGTAGATTTCGATTTTGAGATTTCAACAAGAGGATATTATAATATTGAGTTTTTGAGGGTTTCTCTCGAATGTCAGATACATCCACAGCCCATTTATTCCATACAAAATTCATCGAAATTTCCCTCAAGTAGTCTCATACTGATATGCTCAACATGCCATATACCCTTATATTATATAATATTTCATAATAAGAGTACTTTCTCGCTCTGAGTACCCTTCATTTTGGTATAAATATCGACCTACATTTATCCTAATCAGTCTTACAAAATAACCAAAATCACACAATCAAACTCAAAATTTACAATCAATTACAATTCTTTACAAATTTTCTTAAAATTTTGAAAAAAATTGCAAAAAATTTGCAAAAAATTCGATAAATTGTCGAATTATAAGCTTCAAAACTAAAGTTTTTAGGACTGACCAATACCTAGATACTTGAATTGTAAAATTTGGGACTTTTTGGGGTTTTAGAATTTTGATATTTCATTTGATGCTTTCTAGACTTGGTTATGATAGATATCTGGTTAATAATATATCAAATATCTTTCAACACAACTCAACTATATTTTATTTCATTTTACTAGTACTGTACTGATACTAGAGTACTACTAGTAAAGTAGGTATTTTATCCGGTTTTTGAAGGCAAATTTGAATTTGGAAAATTGAATCCCTTTTATGCAAAAAAGCTGGTTAATCTGGGGAAAACCACTTGAAATCCCCTGAAATTTCTGGAAAAAGCTCGGCCATTATTATTACTAAGGTATATACTGTAGTATGTAGTTGTAGTACATACATATTATTAAATGCATGCACCATCCTAATGAAATATAATAACTGATAATCCACAAAACTAAATTGTAAATACCCCTTATTTAGGAGAAAGAATGGCTGTCATGCCAGTCCCAATAGACATGTACTAGTTCATATCATACGTCTAGTATTAACTACCTATATACTTACTCATATTTATATACCTAGTTGAAATTGAAAAGCCAAAGCTCTAATTACCTTTACATGATTTGAATTGTGAAAACATATATTTAGTACCCTACTTTTAACATACAAGTAAACTCATGCTAAAGGCACTAAAATATAAAATTCCATTTCTATAAGCTACATAACCTACATAGGCAAAGGTACTTTTTCGATACTTCTTGAATATTTTTCGACTTTTAAAGAGTTTTGCTAAAAAGTGTCAAACAAATACAACTTTCAATTCAAGTAATAATTACTTGATCTCGATAGACATAGAAAAATCTATTAAAATTTTACAGTAAATTTGAGCCAAATTATTTAGAAACTGGAATCCAAAAGTAAATTTTTTTGATAAATGATTGAATTAGATAGTTCTACTTACTAGTATTGCTTATTTATAATCAAATATTATTATTACCATGATTAAGGACCATGATTAAATCTTTTTATAATTTTGACGTATAATTTGTATGGGTTTACTTGTGACTGGCGTTTATACAAGCGAATTACGAATACATCAAACTTTCCACATGTGTCAGTTAGCTTCAAAAAATGTAAATCCAAGTCCTAAAATTCCAAACCAAATAAACAATTTCCTCGTCTTTGTATCCATACACATATAGTAGTCAGTCAGTCACTGCAGTAGTAAGTTGAGTAGTAAATTGTAAATGGTTTTCATTGGTTTGGTAAGAAGACAAAGTTTGTGAAATTATGCCAAATGATAATGTCGAGACCATCTGGCCAGCTAGTCAAACTATTTACTGATATATCTACTCATGTACCGAGTAAATTAATGAAAAGACAAGAGAATCATGTAAATCATCCACTTATTCTTAGGCTAATCTTACATTTGATTATTTTAACTTTGCCTTAGAGAAACCTTTAAAAAACAGCCTAATTTTATACCATTTTGTCGTAAAAAACGCTTAAAAAACAGGTCAAAATAGTCAAAATACTGATATAAAAGGTTCCAAATTCAAATTTTTTAAAAAATATTTGCATACTCGTATTAGGTATCTTAAAAATGACGGAGCTGATGAAAGGAGAAACTATTTATTGAAATTTAGTTAAATTTTGGCACCTCTTTGAGATTAACGACTTCTAATCCTAATCGTAAGTCTAATAAGATATTGAAATATAAGCTTAAATGTATTGCTTAGTTAATTAGTCAGTATCAGTAACCCTAATACAGTATCATATACCGAATACAATGTAATCTGCATAAAAAATTTTGAACTTTTTTTAGGAATTCGAATTAGATTTCAAAGTTAAGATAAGCTCAAGTTAGAGTCGTAAACAATTGTATCTCTAATCAAAGTACAAGGGCCTGCTGGTCCTTGTACTACTAATACCCTACTACTAGTATAAGGTACTAGGTATGTGCTACATATGTGTTTTTAGTATAGGATTTGTAATGTGTTTCAATTGTAATATCAGTTATCTCGATAAGTTTATTTTATTTTATTTCATTTTATTCCGTTTTATAAGTACCCGGGCTAGTAAGCCTTACCATTAGTAGTAGCTAGTAAGAAGGCAATTTCAAGAGTTTCAAATTAATTCGGATAAGTTTACCCTTCGCTTTATTAGCAAATGCACCTAAACACACAAATCATATACAGGGTCTTTAAACATACCCATAGTCATTTAGGATTTTAAAAAACAAAAAAAAATTTTTACCCAAAGCAGAGAAAAAAATTACCCAAATAAATATTTGATAATCTAGCATCTCAATCTTTGATATGCAAGTTTAAGCCTGAAAATTTTACTTTTTTTCTAAAATGGCTTTTGCTTCATTTTAAATATTACGATTTCATTAAAAATGAAGTTTAAATTTTGGTCCATTTCCATTTGTTATACAGTCTAAGGATATATACCCTCCCTACTAGTTTGGATATAATCGAAATCAATATTTTACAAAATTTACAAAAGTTGGTATCGATATAATAATAGCAGGTTATTAGCGCCTAAATACTAAACAATTACAGCTAAATACAGCTAGAAAATAGAGCAATAAAAGATGATTTTGACTTGGCAAAATATTAAATTTTCATAAAAATGTCGATTTATTAGACAGTGTCAGGTTAGGTTATGTCAAAATTATATGTATCTGATCTGTCAGTAATTCCCTTATAATGACTCAATTCTTAACGTTACAGATATGAAAAAACTTGAAAATTTAGGAAATATTTTTCTTTAGATTTGTTATAAATATTAAGGTTTGAAATTTGAAAGACCCTGTAGGGTATATTTATATTCTAGTTGTATAATTTTATTGTAGTTTTGTACTTGGCCGATATGGCCGATAGTTTGAACACTTGCACTTTATGCTCACTTTTATCGGCGACGATATTATTGCTCTTATGTATTTCACAGCCGTAAACAAGGGGCTTGTGAACAAATATCGTAAAAAAAAAGTTGAAAATCTCTTTTCTATATTTTTATATACATCATAGTCATAGTAGTAAACATACAAGTAGTAGAACTATTGTGTTCTGGGGCTGTGGAACATCTTTAAATGGGGTAATTAAATCAATTTGTGAATAAATAATAAATGGAAAAAGTTGAACACAAAGGACTGGAGAGAAAAAAAGGAAATCAAACATGCGAAATAAAAATCGTACATGCAAAAGAATTCTCAGAAACTTCTTTTTACAATTGGACTAGTACTAGTAGACTATAAGGTACTTTATTTACCAGCTATTGTTCAAATTATGTTGGTA
Source organism: Nanhermannia cf. coronata Gr-Ori-00579 (assembly GCA_034699045.1). Classification (NCBI taxonomy): domain Eukaryota; kingdom Metazoa; phylum Arthropoda; class Arachnida; order Sarcoptiformes; family Nanhermanniidae; genus Nanhermannia; species Nanhermannia cf. coronata Gr-Ori-00579. The sequence continues at coordinate 1,561 of JAQIXA010000196.1, read as the reverse complement.
TTTATGAGTCATTTATTTATTTTGCAATGTTTTATATAGGATAAAAAAAAAACATCACTATAAATATCCAATTAAATATCAAAAAATCAAAAGTTTGAGATTCTGTATTCAAAATAAACTTCCAATTTTCAAATTTGGACAAATTTTGCTTTTTCGAGCTAGTTTATTTGTAAAAATCTCTGCTAAATATGGTCTAAATTCTAAATTAATCTTTCGACTAATTCTACTAATAATACCCTACTAGATACTAGATATACAAAAAGTATCTGTTATAGGTAGATAGTTTTAGGTATAAAGTAAGTATGGATAGATAGTAGAAAATCCTCGATATTTTTTTTTTGGATCAGTAGTGAGCGAATTAAGTCCCCATTTACTATTTTAGATATTTTTCGAATAGATTTCCGTTTCGATTTGAATACTCAAAATGAGCTTTTGCATTTGAATGAATGAGCCCACCTTTGAAATTTCCATTATGCAATATAATATGAAGATACATATAAACACACACATTATATACAGGCATACGGAATATAAGTAGAGATATAAGCCCTATTAGTCTGTTGAAAAGTTCAAAGGAAAATCTGGTCTGCCTGCTTGATACTCGTATCTACACAATCCATCCAATCCAATCGTATATTTTTGGGGAGCTTAATTTCTCGCATTTCCTTGGCAGGCGAGCAGAATTTTCTATTTATCATTTGAATACTGTCGATTATTAAGTCATACCAAACACTGTTATATGAATACCTGTATATGTATCTTTCAAAACTGCTTATTTGTACTATAGTATTATGTAATAGGTGAAATATTAATATAAAAATGATGATATTTAGTAGGTAGTAAATATACCAGTATACTGTATACATATATAGGGTCTAAAATTCTAAATAGAGACATGACAGTCAGTGTGGGGAAGTGCACTTCACGTCAAAAGAGCAAAAGTCCCACTAATTTGCTCTCACGCCATTCCTCAGCCCGAAAAATCGACTGATTACTTTGCCAATTATTTCTGAAAGCATTGAAATTACACAGTACTAAATATCAGTAGAACAGTGATAGAGAAGAACTTCGCCCAAATGCCCAATTTATGATAGCACCAGATTAGAAAACAAATATACTTATCAAAGTACCTACAAGTACATTCTATATACAGTGTGTACAATAACAGTCAGTCAATACACAAAAAGTGTAAGAATTTTGGGTCATTTAAGGAATTCTATGTTAGTTTGTAGCAATTTATGTCAATATTAGGTGGTAATGTAATTTCTTAAAAAAATTTTGTAAAAAAAATATTAAAACGATTGAGTTGGAAAGGCAAAACATCTTTGAAAATTTAAATTGGCTATTTTTTAGGTAGTTAAAATTGTTAATGGCATAATCACAATATTATATTTATTTCTATTCATTTATACAGGGTGTCAAAAAAATTTCGTTGATTTTTAAATTCTCTCACAAGGTAAATTGAAATTGTGGACCAAAACTACTCGATCCCATTATATTAAATGTAAAGTTCACATCAAAATCAACCATTTTTACACAAAATATTTGGATAATGCGGATA
>JAQIXA010000195.1:0-55551 GCA_034699045.1 Nanhermannia cf. coronata Gr-Ori-00579 | reverse complement strand
TAGATAGGTACATGATCCCAGGTACCATACGGTCCCACAAAACCGCACGGTGGACATGTGTCAGACAGAAAATGGAATTTTCTGTCTTTTAAGTTGGGCGATCTAGTGTCAGACAGAAAATTTTATGAACTTCAAAAAATTTTACACTAGATCGCCCAGCTTAAAATTTATAGGCCCACCCAATTTTTAAAGGCTGGCTACGCTACTGTGTACTAGGTAGCTAAATTGAAAATCCAAGATACTATTTTTCAAACATGTGTAAAAAAAATTCGAAAAAGACATGATTTCAATAGTTGAGTTCTCCAACCCCATATTACTGGATGTGTCTCTGATTAAGAATATTGGACCCCTTAACTTTTCAAATTGTGTAGACTTTTGTTTTTTGTTGACTAATCTAATAAAAAATAATAGAAGACAAAACAGACAAAATCTTTGAGCATAGTAAAATATTTTTAATAATAGTTCCAAAAATTAAGTAGGGTACATACTATTCTGTAATTAACGTAATAATTAATAATTGCATGTTTAACTAGAACTTTGAAGCATAATTGCAAGTTCTGTCTGTACTATACATTATAGTTTAAAAATCTTTTAAAAATCTCTTTTTTTTCATGTCATTTGCATAATTATCTTAATTGTATTCCGTATTTTTTGCATTAATTTGACAAGGATAGCGATAGTTATAGTAGGGGTCTTATTCTTACGAGTATTTTTAGTTTTTTAGAAATTAAAGTTGTCCCAAGTCACAGGTAAATTTATCTATTATTATTCTCGATCTAGATTCAATAATCAATAAAAATAGGCTTTTCAAATTTAAGAAAATTTGCAAAAATGTAATAAAGATATTTGAAGTTTATCTAGAGATTATAATAACACCTACCTCAATAATGTTAAAAGCCTCCTTTTCACCTACTCTATCACATTTGCATTTGTGACAATATTTTAAGGAAAACTAGAAAAATTATTATTACTTATCAACAATCAACAATATCTACATGAATAAATAAAAAAAATCAAGATTGATTGATTGATTGATTGTCTACATAATTATGCAATTAAGAAGATATACTTTATTCTCTTTCTCACCACTTTACATATCCTATATCATACTTTATTGGTTATTTTTTTAAAGTTTAAGGGTGATTTGGAAACACTTGCCTCGACCATTTTTAGTGAAATAATTTTCCAATCCAATATTTATTTACCTAACAAATAAACAATCTGTACTGTATTGAAAGATACAACTTTCATTTATTTTTATGTTTAAACATGTAACTTCACATACATACTAGTACTAGTATTTTGCATTTACTTTAGTATGCATATGCTTATAAATATATAGTAAAGTAGTACTGGGTACTTGCATATGCATAATGCAATTTTATTTTGATTTTGATTTTGTCTGCTTGTCCTGTCTACTTACTTACACAAAATGTACCTATGTAATATGTGCCCATAAAGAAAAATGTTGGGCAATTTGAACTTTTAAACATTATACAGATACTGTATTAGTGCAAATAATATAATGCAATACCCTACATTATAATATAATATCATAAGTTTAGTTATAGTAAGGTACAATTATTGACAGGCTGGCAGAGACTATAACCTACAGAGTAGAGAATAATTGTGGTCTTTTAAACTTTCATTTTTTGTCTAGAAAAGATAATTATCTTCCCCAAAATCTTATTAGAATCTCTAATAATATTAATATTACGTGTATAGTAATCAACAGCAATTTGTAAATTTTTTTCCAATTGTTAGCTTATCCCATATATTCCCTGCATAATAAGAATAAGGTATAAGTTTAAATACCAGTACATACGAGTATTGTAGCTACATAGGCAAGGTAAGCGTCTAAATAATAATGTAATTTTTTAATTTACTATCAGTATTACCCACTAACTACCTAGGTACTACATTTTTTAAATAAATCTTTGTATTTTATGTTGATAAAAAATTTAAATAAAAAACATAGGTATGGTACACGTGAAACGTTTAGTTCCTACATATTATATTATTAATGAATCTACTATGTACTTTCATATGCCTACATTATGATATGTTTAATTTATTAAGTAGGGTACTATATTATGTAGGTGTGTATGTGTGTATTTAAAATGTAGTATAATATACTATATTTAAGTATAATACGATCAAGAAATATTATTTTTAATTAAATTTTTTTATTTGATAACTTATTTACACTCCACTATCAGTACGTACTACCATAACTACTGGTAGTACCCTACGAAACTTTATTGACCTTGAAAAGTAAACCTCTGATTCTGATTACGTACATAGTAGGTATAATTATATCTTTTATCTTGTATTACATATTATTATTTTACAAAAAAAGAAAAAATTGTATCAATAATATAGGTCCATAGTCGGTAATTTTTATTTTGAGATGTAGGTATAAGTTCTACAAAAATCAACAGGTTTACTTTTGTTTTTCTTTGAAAATATGTGATGGAGAAAAGGGGTCTTAATCTAGAGTATGGAATGCCTCAGATTTTTTTTTGTCTTCGTCCTTGAATATCAGTTTGATATCTTTTTTAGAATTTCAGGCTACTAATCCTAAGACTTTGCTGACAGAAAGTATTTTCAAAATATTTAAAATTTAGTTTTTGCATACTTTTCCAGAATGATTGCTAAACCCTTACTAGATTATATACCTCAATTCCTCAAAAAAAAATACATGTAGGGTACATAATAATAATAAGTTACAAATAAGAGCTCTATTGGATTTAAGCAAGAATCATAAAAACAGAATTTTAAACGATACTAGATTGATTTGATACATGCACAGCACATATACCTGCCTACTGGGAAATTCCAAATTAGACTTGAAATAATTACTTATTTTCAGTCTTATACTTACAATTAGTAATTAGCATAATGTATATGTTTAGTATTATTTTAAAAGGATTTTCTTAAAGTGTAAAATAAATTGATTTTTTAAATTTTATTCAACTACCAGTAGGTTAAATATTATCATTATCATAATCTAAGGCATGTTTTTAGTGTAATTCTTATTTGAGTTTGGTAAGGTACCTATATAGATCAGTAATTTTTTAACCTCTGTAAGTGTGTACGAGTAAAATCTTTTCCAAGTTATAAGCACGTAAAGTTAACTTATTTAATATAGTAATACTGATTGTAATTATCTATAGTTATTTTTGTAGTATTCATTAACGAGAGATAAATGCTACTACTAATGTATTAGGTACTGTACTAATATCCTAGTATAGAGTATAGTTGTAGGTTTATCGTTAATACGCATAGATATTACTTATAAAATTAGCTAAAAAAAAGAGGTTATCTCGAGCTAAAAATGTCAAAAAATTTTAATCAAGTTTGAGTGCATGGTAAATGCACGTTCATATTCATATTAAATGAAATCTTTTTTTATAATGAACTAAAAGTGTTGTGTAATACTTTGGAGTCCTAGTCGTAGTCGTAACCTACGAGTATAATAATAAGTAATGGTAAATCAAGTTTAGTATTTAAAATTGAAATATAAAATTATCTACGCAAAGGTTTAAAGTTTAAGGTTTTTCATTTCCTAATCTCTAAAACTCTATAGAGTATCTATGTAGGGTATCTGGATAATATGTAGTATATCAAAAACTATCTTCAGTCAATTATGATTTATAATTTTAATTGACATCCATTTCACATTTCAGTGATTCCGATTCCATTTTGTAAACTGGCCTGACCTATATCTGTAGTACATTTTTTAACCAAATTTTTGTCAAAAATGAGTTCATTTAGAGCGGGATTTTTTCTTTCTGAGTCCGAAAATCGTGAGCCCATGAAGCTACTCATTCACAATGCTAATCAAGTGGTGCAAATCTGCAATTCGGGAGATAAAGTTCTTACTGGAAACCAAATGAAATCAGTTTTGCCTTTGAATGGAAAGCCAGAAGATGGGATTTCAATCGTCGTTAATAAGTAGGGAAAATATTTTGATTTAAAGCTTAAACAGGTTCTGATAGACCTGATTTTGGCAAAAACAATATCGTACAAATTAATCCCATAATCTGGGTTTTTCATTTTTAACTTTGCTCACTTTGCTTTGTTTTTTAGGGAAGGAAATATCGAAGCTATCGGTTTTGATAGTGAAATTGAAGCCAAATTTTTTGGAGTTCCAATGGAAAGGTTTGTCAAAGATCGCATAAACTATATGTAGTCTTAATCTTTAAAAAAAAATTTGTAAATAGACGAATTGATGCATCAGAGTTGTGCATTTTGCCTGGATTTATCGATGGGCATACTCATCCTATATGGGCAGGTTCGTATTTTTCGATAATTTCAAAGAGAATCAAAGTCCAGATTCCAGATCAAAATTTTGCCTTTTAGGTGATCGAGTTCATGAATTTCGGATGAAGTTAGCTGGAGCAAGTTACATGGAAATCCACAATGCTGGTGGTGGAATCTATTTCACAGTTGACCATACCAAAAATGCTACGGACGATGAACTCTATGCACTTTTGAAAGAAAGGCTTGAAAGGATGGTACAGTCAGGTAATATGTAATTAAAATTAAAATGGTTTTAAAACATGCAAAATAAGTAATACATAACCTACCTAATAGTATATAGAGCCCATTTTTTGCAATTTTTTCAAATTTTTTAGACTTAAAAGCAGTAAATTTGAGACTTTATTGAGTTTTTAGAACTTTTTTTTTTGATTTTAGGTACAACTACAGTTGAATGTAAATCTGGCTATGGACTTGATTGCGAGAGCGAGTTGAGATTACTGAAACTTTTGACTAAAGCTAAAAATGAAATGAAATCTATCATCGATATTTGCATTACATACTGTGGAGCTCATGCTTTACCAAAGTAAGAAACATTTTTTTAAGTACAAATAAGCTACGAAAATCACTTGTTTAGTATTTATTATGAAATCAATTTAAATTTCAATCATTCAAGGGGTATGGATGAGAATAGTGCCACAAAAGACATAATTGAAAATCAAATCCCAAGAATTGAGAAGGAAATGAAAAATGGATCAATTTCAGTGTAAGCTATCATTTGTAAATACCTACTATTACTATATTTTTTATAATTTTAATGAACTTTGGTTAGGCAAAATATTGACGTATTTTGTGAGAAAGGTGTATTTGAGCTGGAAAATACAAAAAAGATCCTGGAGGCTGGACGAAAAATTGGCTTAAAAGTCAACTTCCATGCTGAGGAAATCCATTATCTTGGCGGTGCCAATCTTGGTGCCCAAATGAAAGCTGAGGTTTGGTATTTAATAAAAATAATTTAGTAAATTTATTTAAAATTGGAATACTTTAAATAGGCAATAAGTCATTTAGAAAAAATTGATGATAATGCCATAGAACAAATGGCACAAAATGGCTCAATTGGTGTACTTTTACCTACAACAGGTTGATTTTGAATTTAAATTATAAATTTTTGCTCTTTTTATACAAATATATAAATATATCTAATTAATAAATCTTTTAGCTTATATTTTGAGACTTGAACCACCACCAGCTAGGAAAATGATCGATTCTGGTGTTCCAGTTGCATTAGGATCTGTATGAAAAAATCTTTAAACAAAACTCTTACAAAGAAATAGACATTCCTGTACCTCTTAATATGCCACATAGTACAATGATCATTAAATTAATAGAGTCAAAAGATCTTTTTTTCAATTTCACAGGTTCAAGAAACACCGTGATTATTTGTCTTCCGGAATATTGCCATTTCTTATGCAATTTTTCCAGGAAAAAATCATGGTATTTTGAGAACTTGAGAAAATCATGGTATGTATTGAGAAAACCGAAAAAAATCGGTTTTCTTTTGATATGTGATCTTTGTATTATTTGATCAGCCAGCAGGGATACAGAAATATCTGTTCCCTTGCAAATTGAATTTGATTTTAAAGGATTTTAATCCGGGTGTCTATTGCCTTAATATGCCGATGGTGATGCATTTATCATGTAATTTATTTGGAATGAGTCTTGAAGGTCAGTTTTATCAAATTACCTATCAAAAATGTGGGGTATTTTATTTTATAAACGTTTTATATGCATTCAATAGAAGCCCTTGTTGCGTCCACTTTAAATTCTGCAGCTTCGCTTGGAATTTCTAAAACCCATGGTATGAGTAATTATGAACTATGAAAATTAAATATTTTTTAATAAGTAGGGTATTCAAAAAAATTTCTTTTTTTAGGATCAATTGAAGTTGGCAAAAAAGCTGATTTTATTTTTATCGATGTTCCAACGTAATACTAGATAATCTGCAAAAATTCAATTTTTACACTAATTTTGATCTTTTTCAGCTGGGAACATACAATTTACCAATTTGGTGAACTCTCAAATATAATACAAATGGTTCTCAAAAATGGAAATGTTGCATATGACAAGGGAAATTTCTATTCATAAAATTAAAATATCCATAATACATACCTATATACATATGTTATACATATTTGACTCCATTACTAATTAGGAAAACTCTTCTACTACCTTTCCCGTACTCAATACCTTTTTTTGACCTACTAATAGAGAAACTCTCCTACTAATTCTAACTCCTAGTGAAGTAGATAAATCAATCAATTTTATATTAAAATGAATATATCTGTATATATATTATATAATACTATCTAGATAATAATCACATATATACGATTAATTAGAATGATAGCAAAATACCAAGGCTAATTTTAGTTAAATATTAAACAATATTATTATAGCTCACAATCAGATGAAATTGATTAGACCATTATTATTACTGAAATTTTTTCAGATTTAACTTAAATTTAACTTAAATTAGCCTGATATTTTACTATTATTGGGTCTAATCGTTCGTATATATATGGCATTAATATCTAGGTAGTATTATATCCATTTTAATACAAAATTTATCAAATTAGTCGGAGAATTTCCTTTTAATTAATAGGTCTAAAATAGGAAATTAGTAGAAGAATTTTCCTAATTTGTTGGGTATATTCTATTTGATTCTTTATATTTATTTCAAGATCTGATATACCTAAATAAAAAAATGTTAAAATTATTATACCTATTACCTACTGAAATTTAAAAAAAGGTTCTTATAAAACTGAATCTCTTAGCTTCATCAGAAATTCCTAAAGCCCTGATGATATATAACAGGCATAATTCACTCCAAAAGAAGGGAATCGTTTAGATACGGGAAATTACCCGTGACTAGTGACTATCATTAATATTAAATTGGGTTTCATAAGCTCAACATAGTGACTTTGACCCAACTTTGATATTTATATAGTCAGAGGGTAGTTGACCAAATTGAACAATTATTAAAATAAAAAATCCTAATTATTTTAGAATTTATTTATTCTGATCGCATTTTATAATAAATATTTTATCATTACAGAATTATCTAAACAAAACACAAGAATTTTTCATTTTCTCTATAAAGATTCATTTAATAAATTATAAATTGTAAATTAGCAAGGTGAAGTTTAGGCAATCAATTAGTTTGAGATTGAAACTGAAATTGTTGAGTACTCTGTAGTCTGTAGAGTAGGAGTAAATTAAGATTAAGTTCCTTATTCCTTCCTCCAACATGTATTTAGGATTTTAGGTTGGGTCGTTAGATTTAGAAAGAATATGTACAGGAAGGTACATATTACATATTAAGCCTTTATAAGTTGCTCATGTTTAGTTCTGTTCTGTTCTGTTCTGGGTGACCAGATTTTGATTTTGACCTCACTTTGGTCCGGTTGGTCGGTAAAAGTTAGCTGTCAAGTTGAGGAAAAATCTTTTCACATTTGAACCCAACTACAACTACTCCAATCCTAACTAATCCTAACCCTAACCCCAAAATTCCCAAAGCCAAAACCCCATAAGATCCACCATCCAAATCCAAAATTCCAAAACCAAATCCAAAGGGGCTTGGGGCGGTTTGAGATTCTTGAGGCACATTCCGTGGTTATTTTTGAAACTGAGATTCTCAATAAATAAAAATTATTGGGTTTTTTTTGTGACAAGCAAGCAGTTAGTAAGAAGACAAGAAAGAAAAATGATACAGGTTTTTGTTTTTAGATTAGAAATTAGAAACTTTTATCCAGAATGTCGGTCAAGTTAGTTAAATTTTAATATTTTATTTGAGATTAGTTAAATTTTCAAGAATCCAAGTCAATGTAATTGGGACAATCACTTTTTACCAAAATACAAGTCCATAAAAATGATTCGTAAGAAAGTTCATAGTTAATTTTTAATTACAAAAGCCATTAGGTAAGCATGTCATATGTCAATATAAAGTTTTGTAATTTTTCAACCATTTTAACTGTTTTTCCATTAATTTGACAAATTTAGTGTGATGGCATATAAGCCGGATACACCACCGAAACCTGCAGAAGCATTGTAAGTAGTAATTTTTTAGATTTAAGATTATATTAAATTTTAGGTATAATTATGGTTAGGGTACTTTTACAACTGAAAACTTGTCATGAATATGCTAAATAATTTTATAATATTTAGGACTTCATCATCGTCACCACCATCTCCTTTCGGGTGTTTAAAATGTGGCCTAGACCTATTATTTGAAGATGATACAGGTACGCATACATGGACAATAAAATATAGTTTGATAAAACCTTTACTGATATAATTTATTACTTAAATTACTCAAAAATTATTTAAATTTTGAATAAAATGTTTGATAATGATTTGATCTTATGCTTATGGTTTATGGTCTAATTTTATTTTAGGAACTGAGCTTTTTGAAGCATATTTAAGAGAGGAAGAATGTGATCAATTGCTAAATTTCTACTTTGCTGTTCGTGGGTTAAAGTCAACTGGTAAGTACAGTACGACTATTTATAAAACTAAGGATAAGTCAGTGGATTTCTAATTTGACATATTTTTTTATTTAGAAACTCAAGATAAGGATGTAAGTAAGATGGTCAAAGTTATTTATAAACATTTCCTTGAGAATTCAAACAAGATACTGTGCTTAAGAGAAGAGACAAAAAATGAAATTTGTAACAAAATGGCATCGGGTCAATTTATTCGAAATATTTTCAATCATGCTTATGAAGAAGTGTTTGTAAGTCTATAATATAATAAACCCTTTTATACTTAATGTTAAATAGATAATTTCTAAAAAAAAATTTGTTTTTCCATAAATTTTTTTTAGGATTATATGAATGATTACCTGTATCCAAATTTCATGAAGGAAAGTGGAATTTATTTATCAAATCCCAAAGCTGATTCGAGTGAGAAAGTATCGCAAACATTACTAGATACACTTAATACAGCAGTGGTCTTTAGTGGTGGTGGTGGAAGTAATATTGTTAGTGGTGAAACACCAAGTACTTCAACATTTCAAAACGCTAGTAGCATTGCTGGTAGTAGTAGTAAAAGTGGTGTTGGATCTACTATTACTAGCAATAATAGTAAATATCGTCTTACACAAGATGCTATCAAGAAAACACAAGTTACTCGATCAAAAACTTCTGGCGAGATTAAATCTAAGAAAGGTTTGGCTCACCCTGCATATCATACTGCCTACATTTCTTATAATCCTGTAACAATGCAAAGTTCTGAAGTTCAAAGCATGAGTTCTGAAGATATGTCTAGGTACTTTTACTCTTCAATTAAGTTAAAAGTTAAATATTAAATGCTCATTTATAATTTAAATTTAATCTTCTATAGGGAAAGAGCAAGAAGATTAAAAATGAAAGTATCTGGACCAGTGACAATAGGAATGTCGAACACAATTGAACCAAGTGGTCACCTTAATACCAGTCCTAAACAATTAGAAATCGTAGAGTTTGCAAAACAATTGACTGAGAAATTACTTATAGCTCAACAAGGCTTAGAAGAAGAAAGAGAAAGAAAGATGCAAGAACATATGAAATTATGTCAGCTACAGGATAAACCTCAAATACCAGCTAGATTGTTTGATTGTTTGATGGAAGTAAGTGCACGATTACATTCGCATGATGAAACAAATGAAATTGAAATTTTAGGTAAGATTTTTTGCCCCTTTGCTTTTATCTATTAATCTATCTACCTACAGATCATAAATACTAAATATTTTATTTATTTGTTATAGATAAGCATGTTAACCGTATTTGGTCAGACAAAACACCACCTACTCGTTCATATCACAGATCACATAATGGACATAATCATAATTTACTTCGCAAAGAGAAAGACATTATAGCTCAGCATAGTTCTAGAGATACAGGTATTGATCAAGATTTTGGTCCAAAATTACCAGTCCGACAAACAAACGAAGGTATACTGTTTATTATAATGATAATTAAATTACCTTTCCTTTCCTTTAACTTATATTGCCTTTTGCAGTATCCCAAAATTAATTATAAATTATTTATTTATTTAGGAGCTAAACCAATCAAGAAAAATAAAAGTTTAGAATGGGATTCTGGAATTTCGACAATTTCTACTGCCAAGTCCGTACCAAAATCACAACCTAAATTAGATGATAGGTATGCAAGTTTTTTTTTCAACATCTACAGATATTCAACTTTGAAAAGCCAGATTTTTTCTCAATTTTGCATGGACTTGTGAAATTGAGTTTAAAATTTGGTTACCCCGAACATTTTTAAATTAATCAAATCGCATAAAAATTTACAAAAAAATGATAATTGATTTCTTTATTTTATAGAGTTCACCATTGGATATAGTAGAAGAGAATACCAGCTTAATTTATTCTGCAATATTTATAATACATTTGAAAATTATTGAAAAACGATCTCTATCAATCATAGACTGTAGCATTTTATATTTGAAGTAAATTTTTATATTAACTTTTACCTAATTTTTGAACAAGTAATTTGTAAGGTATTTTAATTCAATCATATTCATAACTTTTTAATACATATTACATTTACAATAAGGTAGATATATTTTAAGTGTACTTGTGTATAACTCTAATACTAGTATTTATTTAACGCATTATTTTTTGTATCGTGAAATTCGCCAATGATTTATTATGTTAATTTACTTAATATTACCTAATTTATCTTTAGAATGATTAGTATACTGACCACTGACCAGATTGATTTGATGTGTATATGAAATTTTATGAAATGCTACCTAACCTAATTAAGAATAATTTTTAGTAATTTATTTATGATTTTAACATTTTAACCTAATTTATATTTATATTGTGCATGTTTTACATAACTTAACTATACCTAACTACCTACATATTATAAATATGCGAAATTATTCGAGATTAGCTAACCAATCTTAGCTAATTGCTGTTAATTTATTATGGTACCTACTACACCTTATACCTAGTTACAATTTGTATTTTGTATTGTATTTATAAGACAATTTTTTATTCATCATTTAATAATATTAAATATTATGAACTAGATACATACATTGAAAAATACTATTACCTACCCTACCTACATGTTTGTACTAATATTCGCAATATCAAAATTTTATAAAAAAAATGTAAAACTTTGTAGTATTTTAAAATTAGAAAATATTTTGAAAATACTTTGATAAATAATTATGAAATAAAAAAATTATTAAGAAAAATAGTAATAGAAATTGAATGTTCAGTTAATTTGACCTTTTTTGGTAAATTAGCTTGGCTCTCTCAGACTTACTCTTATTTTTAAATTAGGAAGGCATTTTCTTAAAATTATTATAACTGTAGGTACTAGGTACATATATAGTCGATTCAGCTTTGAAAAATTAAAAAATATCTCGATTTTACAATTAGTAGGATTTTATAATTACTAAATTACAATTAAAATCTCGTTTTCGGAGCTAATTTACATTACCTATAGGAATAGATTTCTATTACCTATTATATTTAAGTGTATTAAGACTAATCGTAAGACGAGCATAAAAAAACTTTCAAGACGAGTAAAAAAAATTTAAAAAAATGAAAAGTACGCATAAAAAGACAAAAAAAAGTTTTTTTAAAGCTTTAAGACTACACTATTTAATTATCTCATATTATGAGATAATTAAATATAAAATAAGATGCTGATAAATAATTCTATTTTAGCAACCATAAATGAAAGATAAGATAATAAAAGAACATTTTTATATTTGCGAGTTTGGTATGATAATTTGGTTGATACTAGTATAAATTTGCACTCGAATTTTCAATCTTCAATATTGCACTTTTCATCAAGAAATTCAAGCAAGTTTGTGAAATCTATGTAGAAAAATAAAAGATAATAATTTATTGTAATTGTTACTAATTCTAATTATGAATTCCGAGATAAATTGTTCAGTGTTTTGTAAGAATCTAAAGAAAATTAGGTAGTACCTTTGTTTTTTTATTAAAGATGATCTTTTTAAGACTGGGCATTTTGCTAAAGACTAAATATCCAGTGGTATCAGATACATGAAGGGATTTAATAGGTTCAATAGGTGAGAGGTCAGTCAGTTTAAATTCTTCCAAGGCTAAAAATAAAAATATATCATGAAATATTTAAATAGTGTCTTCTATTCTATTTCTATTCTATTCATTTATTATTTTGAAAATTTTGAAAAACCCAACTTATTCTTAGATCTTAATTTTACATGTATATAGTGTTTATTTTTATAAAATTGAAATTGAGACCATAGTGTTGGTGTTTCAAGTATAAATAATATATACCTAAATAATTTGGTAGGTCGTTAAAATAGGTACCTAATGAAAAAATTAAAATAAAATTACATTGTAAATCCAATAATGATGATTTTGTCTCCATTATTGCGAGATTATCTAGATAATTTGCAATCTCATCAATCCCCTCAAGTCTATTGATATTACCAAGTATAATTTCATTTTGTTCCTTTGGGATTCCAATGAAATGTTGATCCAGGGAATCATAAATCAAATTTTGAGTTCTATGGATAATCAGAATAGTATGAAAACTAATATGTAATCTTCTTAATGTTTTTCTCCAGTGACTCCATAAATTTCCCCAAAAGGCTTCAAACACAACACAGCAACCGAACTCAAATTCTTCTAAATGAGGAAAAAGTTTCTCCATCGATTCCAATACGTCTTCAGTATATTCAACATTATTCAACGATAAAAACTTTAATTTGTCCAATCTACCATTCCTTTGTTTCCATAAAAAGTCACTGATATCCGAATAAATTGTAAATCCTAATGTAAGTGCTTGAAGATGAGGAAAAATTGCTTCCAAGTTGATATAATCTAAGTTGGCAAGCTTAACACCTTTTAGGGTCAAGGACCGTAAATGATGCATTGGGTAATTGAAAATTATAAGTTCACTGGGGTGCATTCGCTCAACATTAAACTCCAATTCACTTAAAAGCTCAGTATAGACATTTAGAAACCTATGAATAAAATAATTAATAAAAGAATAGTAAAAGAATTTATATTAATAGAAACCTATGAATCAGATTAGAGGTTAATTTTAAATTCAAGTGAAATGCATATTTCTCATAAGGTCCTTCATCCCCAACTTTGAGTCGAACATGGAAATCATTATCCTCAAAAGTCACATATTTTAAGAATTTTTCTTTTTCTTTCTGATTGTTATCGTTAATCATGCTTATGGCCAGTAAATAATCATTTGTTACAAACTCATGAAAAGTGAAGGAGAACTTTTTTAAGTTTCGAGAAGCACCAATTAATTTCATAATGAATCCAGGTGAGAAACCAGGATTGCCCTTAATTTCACCCTCACGTACAAACCTCAAATTCACTTGCCCTTGAGCCATTTTATGATAAAAATCCTTCGAATGATTACTTTCGAATTCAGAGAGTTGGATTTCTTTAAGCGAATTTAATTGCTCGACCCCATCTAACCAGTCCCCAACAATGTGTAATTTTTGACTTCCTTGATATTTTTCAATAATCAAGGTATTTAACTTGTCTTTATTTTGTGTTAGAAAATCCTTGATATTCATACTAAAGGGGATAATATCCGAATCACAGATGTCAATTTTAACTGTATGAATATGATTTCTAATGATTTCAATGAATTCTAGAAAATGATCTGAGCTCATATCAACATTGTCAAGGTGTAGCCAATCAAAAGGTAGAACAAATCTCTTATCTCGGTTTCTCCAAGCTTTATTGAATTTTTTTACACTTCTGTCTCCACTTCTGGATATTTTATTCCCACAGAAAAAAGTACCAGAATACACTTTCTTCAGCAAAGTAAAACTGGCCACTTCGTTCATACCTAAAAAAATATCAGCAATAAAGCAATTAAAATTAAAATCAACATCATTTCATTTAAATAATTAAATTTGTTTACCCTTTGACACTAATCGAATTTCATGAATTTGTGCAGGCTCAAGTTGCTGCAAGATTTCAAGCCATACCTGAAATTAAAAAAAAATCATTCATAAAATTTCATAACATAAGTAAGTACCTACTATAAATAATAAATACCTAGATACTAAAAAAAGTATATATTATAAGTAGGGTACTTATGTTGCAGTTGCAACTAAAAAAGGATTTCAGGCTAATATGCATATTATGGATACTAGCTGCAACATATTATATCATGTCAATAATAATCAAAATACTAAAAATCATATTTTTACTAACTTTAACTTACTACTTTTTTAACTTATTTATTACATAAAGTTTTCATTTATTTTAGCTCTGGGGTCTGGACTCTCAGTTCTTAGCTCTGAGAAACCCGATTTAGACCTCTCTTTCTTTCACAAGTAAAATAATAGTCCATAATATACAATACATTGCCAAATCTTATTTTCAGATCTGAATCTGAATTTATATTAAAATGAACAAGCATTCTCATAAAAAACATGCTGCCTATTTTTGTAATTGGACTTGATCTGCAATCTGTAAATTACGACATGCATATTATAAAACGAAGCCTATAAGTTTGGTTTTTTACAGCTGAAAGACTACATTCCAATACTACTTTATTCATATTCTATTCTATCCTTTTATTATTTAGACCTACAATTACAATTACTGATAGCTTTACATTTCTTACGCATTTCATTCTAATATGTAATCCTAAATCTCCTAAATCCTAACTAATCGTAGTAATCATACTCAATGAAAGCGTTTAAAATGATATCAAAAATTGTAAATGTCAATTTACTGATTATACACAATTACTACATTTCAATTGAAAAAGTAATAAGGTACCAGTAGATAAATAACTAAACTAAAAACTTACATATAAATAGCTTCCGGGATTGAGAACAAGGTCTGACGGTAAATCGTCCATAATTGTAACTTTAATTGTACCCTAATTGATAATTGTAAAGTGACGAAATTAACTTTAAACTTTTGATTTTGTAATTTTTTTGTAGGCTTTGTAATTTTGTTGTTTTATTTTTTTGTTTTTTTTTTTTTTGTTTTTGGTTTACTTTTACACGAATTACATACATTGCATATTGCATTGCACAATGGCAATTTGTTTTGATTTGAGTTTGAGGCAGAGAGGCACTACTTTATATTATATAGAAGCTAAATACTAGGAGCAGCAGAGAAAGAGAAAATGGTTTTTTAAAAAAGGTTTTTATAACTTTTTTTTGGTTTTTGGTATTGCAATTGCATTATAAAATAAACTAATAATGTCAATGCAATTTTGTTAAAAATTTAATTGTTGACCTGTTGACCTTTAGATAGTTTAGTAGTTGAGTGTCTTCACTAAATTGTAGAAAAAATGGACTTGGGCAAAATGAAAAACGACCGGAAGCTCTACTTGAGTAAATGGTATTTTTATGGTAAGTGAAGTACTATTTTTTTGATTTTAGTTTTTTTTATTCATATCAGCCAGCCGCCAGCTTCAGCTCTGAAAGATCAGATTTAGGTCGCGATTAGATTTATGTGAAATTAAGATTTAGACCAAAATCTGGTTTTTCAGATCTGACACTGACAATGAGGTAAATGACCTTTAGGCTGTGATGTGGGTTCTGTAAGATTTAAGAATTAAAGAGAATTATAAATTATAGATTTCGATTGTATCGATGATTTTAATTTTGATGATCTTATGTAATTGTCATTTTTTTATAGCTGGATTTTTATGTCTACCATTTCTTTGGGTGGTGAATGCATTTTGGTTTTTTAAAGAAGCTTTCCAAGTACAACCTTATGAAGAACAGAGACAAATTAAAAGATGTAAGTTATTGATTTAACTAGAAATTGAAATTAGCATTGAAACCTTGTTATAAGACACCCTGGTCGTGCCTAGTTTGGCTACCTATTTATAATTCTTGTATAAGGTCCACATGGACACTGTACACTTTGGTCAAAGATAGGGAATTGACATGACTAATAAGAACAATTTACTCGTAAAGCCTTAAGCAAAAATTATGCAATTTAAACATACCTAGGTCTTTTAATATAATATGTAATAAATAAGTATGTAGGTAATTAGAATTAGAATTGTAATGTACTTATCCTTAGATATTAAATAGGTATCTTATACAATGTATTTTAAGTATAATAATAAATGTATGTTTATATTATATCTTTATAGACGTAATTCAATCAGCTATTGGAGCTTCAATATGGATTGCTGGTCTTGTTGCATGGGCTGTAAGTGACAATTTTATAATATTACCTACCAATGTATTTTGTAATTAAAAAAGAGTATACATATACATATTAATTTTCTTTTTATTACTCTATTTCTAGGTTGTATTCCAAATAAAAAGATCATCTTGGGGCGAGCTAGGTGACGATTTATCCTTCATTATACCATTAGGAAGGTCTTGATTACTCGTATTTTAATAACAACAAGTTTCTAATCCAATATATTATCCTAATTTATTAAATCATAATAAGATATATTATTAACTACCTACGTAAATCTATAATTTTTTAGACTTTTTTATAATATTAAGTTCATTTATCTTATTTATTTTTAACAATCTTAAATATAGTCGCATTTTTCTAATTAAACTGTGATTTTTTGAAATCTAAATCTAACTAAATATGTACCTATGAAAAAGATTTCATTTCTTCATTTATTTGATGTTTCATCTTAACTTTTATCTTAAAAATGATCTAAAGCATTTACTTTTAACCAGAATAGGTAGGTAGTATAAAAAAAGGCATTAATTTTTTGCATTTTATGTTGCAGTCAGCAACACAATCCATATTTTTAATGAGTACCTAGTAAAGTAATTGTAATCTTTTTACCATATTTATTTAAATAAAACTTTGAGAGATTTGAATAATACCAACGAGTTTACAGAGAGGAAGGTTATTCAAAGAACATTTTAAAAATCGTAGGATTAGTAAGGTAAAAAATGGAATTATGATTATGATTGAAATGGAATCATTTTATACACAGAACTAAATAAACTTGCGAAGCGGATCAATATTAATTTAATGAATAGGTTCTATCTACCCTACCTTCTTATTGTAAAATGTTAAAATTTGGTATTTCCATAAATATTATCATTTTGAATGATATCCGAATGGACTTCACTTACATTACAATACTAGAAATTAGAATATTATATAGGTAATAGTTAAGCAGGCACTACTTACCTAGGAAGAGACAAATGCAATTTAGATACATACATAATACCTTATCGTAAATTTTAATGCTATTTATGTAGGGTACCTACCTTCTTATTTCTTTGCATCATTTTAATTTGTCATATTATCCTACTTATTAATATGTATTAGGTATTTGTACTTATAATGTAAACTTTTAGAATTAGAATTGATTCGATTATCTAACTCGTAAATGACCTTGAAATTTGAAGCATCATTCATATTTAAACAAAGATAAAAAAAAATTTCAAGGTTGACACTTTAAATTCTCTTAAAACAGATATACCTACTTAGGTATCTATTAGTCAATGATTAGTTAGGATTAGTCAATGATTAGTTGCACTGGAACTTTGGAACATTCAGTAAGTTAATTTTAAGCGAGGAATTTTATTGGAAATCCAATCACTCATTAGATTTAGACTTACAAATTGGAATTTATATAAAATGGCTAATTGGACTCCTGAAGAGGTTGAAGTCAAAAAGAAAAATCAACCAAAAATCCTTCGACTTCTACCTTTTGCCATTGTTTTCATGCTTTCATTCCAATATGTGGTTCTAAACGGTCATATCAATCTTGCACCCCAAATTAAACACAGTGATTTAAGAGACTTTTCATCTAAACTACAATTTACTTTACAACATTCTATCATCGGAGTTGTCTGGATGTTTTTTAGCTTATGGTAAATTTCAAGTTTACTGATAATCTAGTTCTAGTTCTGAAATGATCTAATTTTGGTCTAATTTTTACATAGAATATGTAAATAGCTTAGCTATTGACTTGTAAAATTGAGGCGAAAGTTGAAGTTTTCAGAACTGATTTATATAAATGGAATGTAGACTATTCTCATTTCTAAAATTTCAATCTTTAGGTATGTGATTTCCAAAAGATTCCCAAGTAAGAGAAAATGCTTAACTTTTTCTAAAAGACGATAAGATCCTATATATCTTGATTTTCATAATTATTTTTATATAAAGGCCCTGCTGTAAATCCATTGTCAGGACATGAAGGTAATCTAGCCTTAAAATTAAAATATCTTTTTTAAATATCAAATTTTATATCTGATAGATTTGACACTGGTTGCAAGAAATATCCTCACAAATTCTCTGGAGCAATTTTTCCTATCTCTAGTAACTCAATTGAGTTTAATATCATTCATTGATGAAGTCACAACTCAAAGGGCTATACCACTATTAAATATATTCTTCATTATTGGACGAATAACCTTCTTTTTGGGGTATCCCGAAAATAGATCTTTCGGATTTTGGTTAACAATGTGGCCGACACAAATTTCCATGTGGATTTGCTTATCTTATTATTTCCAAATGATTTGGGGCATAAGTTCAAGTTTAATAACATGGGGATTACCATTAGCATTTTATGGGAAATTCTATTTAAATATGAAAGCTCATAGGCATAAAAAATTTGACTAAATAATCCGCATTGCATTGTATCTAAATTATTTCCTATAAAAATCCCTCCTTTATTAAACTTCAAAAAATATTAATAGATACCTAACCTATAAGTATACAAATAGTAGTATTCACATGAAAATGAAGTGGGAATATAGTATTAATACTACTTATCCTTAGATATATTATATAGTATTATGGTATTAAAGAATAGATTTTAATATTTAAGATCACATTAAAGTATTGTTAAAGTTGAAAGTACTGTAAATGTAGCCTATATAGCCTAAATTATAAGTGTATTGTATAAGTAATATTAAATTCAAGTAAGTGAATATATATGTAATTGTTAATTGAGTTTTGTGACTGAAATGAAAGTACTATAGTTAGTGTAATTAAGTAAACTTAAATAAAAAAAATTAATTCCAAAAATATTAAAGAGTATTCTAAAACCTCAACCTCTAGATTAATACTTTATCTATACCAAGCCAGCATCTTTAGCCATATCATAAAATGCAGATTTCTTGTTATTTAAGAGATTAGTTGGGGTCTCGAACTCTTTTATTTCTCCCTTATCAAATACTAGAATCCTATTAGAAACAAAAATATTAATAAAATAGGTAGTTTTTCAAATACTTTAAATGACCTACCTTGAACTGTCCATTATTGTGTTTAATCTGTGAGCAATTGTTAATACAGTACAATCTTTAAATTCACTTCGGATCGTCTTTTGAATTAGCACGTCCGTTTCAAGATCGACAGCTATTGAGGCAAAAATGAAAAAATTAATCTGAATTCTGATGGTTGATACTGATAAATAGGGGTCCTACTGATGGATGAGTATTAATTTTTAATAGAAAAACACAAATTAAAACACTAAAATTTACCTGCAGTAGCTGTTTAGATTATTTTAAAAAAGAAATAATTAGTTAATATTAGCTAATTTAAGTAAAAAGCTTGATTTTTTTTAACATACCTTCGTCGAGCACCAATATTTTCGTTCTTTTTAATAGAGCCCTTGCTAAGCATATTAACTGACGTTGACCGACACTAAATATATTTAAAAAATGGTTAAACTTTTTATTCATTTTATGGTCTTTTAAAATGTAATAATTTAATTAAGCCTTATTCAGTATTGGTAAACCCAAATATAGACGCAAATTCCCATTTATTTACTTGTGAAAAATTAAGTTTTTTTTGAATTTTTCAAAGCTGAATTACATATTATTACTGATGAATGGTAAATCATAATTTTTGTTGATCGAG
The DNA here is from genome assembly GCA_034699045.1 of Nanhermannia cf. coronata Gr-Ori-00579. NCBI lineage: Eukaryota > Metazoa > Arthropoda > Arachnida > Sarcoptiformes > Nanhermanniidae > Nanhermannia > Nanhermannia cf. coronata Gr-Ori-00579. The sequence continues at coordinate 35,414 of JAQIXA010000195.1, read as the reverse complement.
CAAAATTACCTTAAATTATCACCACCTTCACTCAATTCATAACTAAGACCGGCTGCTAAACCTTTTACAAAATGTTTCAAATGAGATAATTCTAATACTCTCCAAAGCTCCTCGTCGGTAAAATTTTCAAACGGATCAAGATTCAATCGTAGAGATCCAGAGAATAAAACTGGATCCTAATAAGATAAAAAAATTTAGAACCAAGAGAGTTAAATTTAATAGGGAAAAATCAATTACTTGTGGAATAATTGTTAAACGCTCTCGAACATCATGAAGTCCCATTTTCGAAATGTCTAGTCCATCAATTAATATTTTCCCATCAGTTGCTTCAATAATTCGGAATAAAGCCAAAGTTAGTGAAGATTTTCCAGCACCTGATAAAACATTATTCAATTAAATATTAATATTTGAAGCTTCTAATTGACATTATTTTAAAATGTAATCCTGTACCTGTACGACCAACTATTCCAATCTAAATTTTATAGGCCAAATTTGAAAAAATTTGCAAAATAAAAATGGTAAGTTAGATAGGTACCTTTTCCCCAGGTTCAATTTTACAAGTCACATTTTTTAAAACGAGGTCCAGCCCTTCTCTATAGCGAGTTTGATAATGATCAAATTCAACAGCTCCCTTTTGTGGCCAAGAACTATCAGGCTTCCAATCTTTATTTATCCAAGCAGCTTCCTAAAATTGTTTATATCAAAGAAGCAGCATTTAAACAATATGATTACGAGAAATGTAAAGGATTCTTCTGAATGATTTTTAATTTCATAACAAATAGGAATATTACCTGTTTTGTTTCACAATATTCTTTTATTCTTTCAACAGCCACTATATTTGCTTCCACATCGCTTGTCATTCGGACCAACCAATTGAGTGTCTAATAAAAGAAAGGATATTTATTATACGATCAACAGAACACTGCGTTCAAGATACTTTTTATCTATTTTTATTTAAGTATCTAGAGTACCCTATCTAGATATTATACTTTTTATTATATGATATTCGAACAATTTTGATACATAGATACTGATAACAATTTCAAAATCGAATGGTAATGTTATTGTTATTTGCTACTTTAATGATACTTTGATTTGATGTGAAACTATTTATCTTTAGACTATGTATCAGTATAGGTAAATTCTTTTTCTAATTTTGAGATTATTATTGCTTGCATTGTAATGTGTGGCTGCAACATTTGCTAAACTGTATGTAAGATGTACATTTGCTATTTAGGCCTAGATATATTGTGACTGCAACTTTTTATAGCACATTTACAATCAGATTGAATTGACTGTAACATTTTATAACATTGACTGCATCTGCATCCATTATTAACAAGGAAGGATTTCCTAATTCCTAATCTAGGAAGGATTTCCTAGATTTCCTAATTCATCGCAGGACATTTTGTTGCCTGTGCCTGTACCTGTACATATTCTAAATAGGTATTTTAACTCAAAATATATTTTGAGCACCATTTACCACATTACATTAACATAACATAACTTAAAAGTGTAGCAAGACAGTGACTATCTAATACTAATAATTAAAATCGGTGATAGTAATAGGTGAGATCCTAAACTACCTAAGTTATTTCATTGCCTAATTCTGAGACCCTATTAATATAATACTTAAATTCAAAAAGAATTGAAAAATAAATATATTTACCTGAGTAATTGAAAGTGCATATGATATTGAAAGCCCAGCGATTCCTTAGTAAATATAAGAAATAATTTAGATTTATATTATAGAGTTTTATTTGCTTTGTTTCAATCTTATAATCTTAAACCTGGATGGATTGAATCCTTGCTCAAAATAACAAATAGAGCTGCAAAAAATATTAAGAAATTCCCTATAGCTTCAAGCCGAATTGCCAGCCACCTAAAATTAAAATACATTACATATTTCTTAAAAAATACTAATAAAGTAAAATTTACTTTACACTTCATTCACTTACCTATTAGCTATAATAGACGGGTAATAAGCAGTTTGATTAAAATCCACTTTATCTTCATTCTCTTGAATAAATCGCTTTTCCTGGCCATATGCCCTAATTGTCTGACAACCAGCCAAGGTTTCTCCAAAGTGTGAGTAAATAGGGCTTCTACTAATCGATTCTATTCTCTTTAATTGTCTTGAAGTTGCAACGTAAAATCTCTAAAAAATACGTAATGAGTAATGAGTTAAGTATTGAGTTATTAAAATTTTAAGCTGTCTATTTGAATTTACCTGGACAAAGAAATATATTACGAATGTGGGTACAATTATGGCTGTAAAGAGGGGTGTCGAGTAACAAATTACCAGGAAGGTACCTATAACCTATAATTTAAAATCTTTTTAAATAAATGTAAATAAAGGCTAGGTATAAAATTAGCAATCCTATGTTATTTTGACTAACAAAAAAGCAAAAAATAAAATAAAACAAAATAAAACAAAACAAACTGAAAATAAACAATGGATCCAACCACGAAAAATATGTGCCAGAGTGGCATCAACAACATCAATGTCTTTAGCAAAACGGTTCAAAATTCTACCTAGAGGTCTTTAAGATTCATGAATGATAAAATGTTAATGATAATATCACAAAAATTATAATAAATATTAAATATTAATGCTATATTACGTTGTATCAAAGAATGAATTAGGGCTTCGAAGTACATTCCCTATCATTTTACTATGTAATATTCTTCCAGCTTCAATAGTCGATATATATATGAACAATGAACCAAACACGGAAAAAATTGCTAGTTTAAAAACAAAAAAAAAATCAAATAATAAACAGAGAGAAAGTGTGAACATTATAGTTTTAAAAAAGCAATGCACAATAAAATAAGTAAGGACAAGGGCAAAAAGAGCATGCTAGTTCAAGTAAAAAATAAATATTTAAATGCAATTAGTTTTAGCTGTTTCTAAAATTAAGCAGATCGATAGTAAGTATCAATTTTCTCACGCCAAAAAGGCACCCAATGAATGATCTCAAGTTCATAGGAATAGTCGAGTCGACTGTATTTATGTCACTTGAAAACCTAAATTTAGAATTAGTATTTTAGAAAAGTTAAGTCTTGAGTTAGTTAGTTTTATAAAGCCTTGTTCCCGTTACCTATTTACGACCCTTCCTATAGGAAGAACAATAATAATAATTTAATTTAATATTATCATTATTGTTATAAAGAAGAGTCATTTTTCTGACCTATAGGCGTTATGTCGAAAAATAATGGTAGTGGCGATTTTAAAACATTTCCAAGCATTTTAGTATGCCTAAAATAATAAACCTTTTATAGTAATGAATCAATCAAGGATAAATTAATTGAGTAATTGATTTATAATACAAATGCATTCCTGCAGTCATAGTTCCAAACGCCATGATTATAGTTGATAATAGAACAGAAGCAGCTTAAATTAAGAAAGTTATATTTTAATTTTAATTATGATAGATTTTAGAATAAAAGTATTGAAAAGATTGGAAATAAGCAAATTTATTTAGCATAATATAACATGTTTAAAAAGGTACCTTGTCCAAGTCCTAAACCTCCATATACACCTAAAAAACATTTTATATATAATTACCTATTAGACATTATATTTCCCTATCTATTAATTTATTTATTGAACAAAGGTAAAGTAGAGCAAATAAAAAGTTTAAAAACTACCTAAATATAAGTCTCTTTTTCCAGTATCGGTAGATGTTTCATTGTCATCGGACCACTTCGATAGCCAAATATTAGCGCTCATTGTAAAAACTGTTAAAACAAATGACAATAAATAGGCAATCGATTAATAAATAAATCTAATTCTAACCTTGATATAAAATCTGAAATAAAAGTGTTGCTGAGACAAAACCCCACCCAACAGATTTCAAATAATACATGTAGACTCCAAATTTCACATTTCCAGTTGATGCCTTTTCAATTTCTATTAATTTATTTGGGGTCGTTATTGGTATTGATGTAAGTTTTTCTTTAACTTGACTTTGACTTAATTTTCTTTGATTTACAGATTTGTCACTGCCCTATTATTAGTTTAAACAAGTATTCAAAATTACTACTAAAAAAATATTTGAAAATATTTGATTAGGACATACTTGAGATACAATAGAAATGTTCCGTTGAAATGATTTATTTCCATCCTCAGTTGTTTCTGACATTCTCGATTTTTGCCTTGCGAAAATCTCTTCTCTAGAACCAATAATACTCTCTAAATCTTGGATAATTTCTTCATTTTCATCATCAATTGTATCCAAATGTTCTTCAATAAAATCAGCAAAATCTCCCTACATCATATTAAAAATAATCATCAATATTCATTGTAAATAATTAATGTTAGGTAGTATTGTTATTTTGATTTTAATTACCTTTTTTGTCAAAAGCTCTTTATATGTTCCAGATTCAGATATTTCACCGTCCTTCATTACAACTATGTGATCAACTTTGGGTAAATAAATTATTCCGTGAGTCACAAGGACTCGAGTTTTCTTTCGAAGTATCCCAGTATTTCCCAAAACTTGCTCAAATATATGCTTTCCAACGTGCTTCAAATATCAAATCGATACAATTTATTTTTTTAAATATTTTCGTGATCTTTTGTATTCCAGAAGATCATTAAATCATAATGAATTACCGAATCTACAGCACTCAAAGGGTCATCTAATAAATAGATATCAGCATCGTTATAAGTAGCTCGAGCCAAAGCTACTCTCGCCTTCTGGCCTCCACTCAAATTTATCCCTTTTTCTGATTGTACATATATTAAAATGAATATTATTAGGATAATATATTCTATGATTTATATAAAGCAGTAGTACCCCCAATCTCGGTTTTGTCTCCCGCAGGTAAAATTTCGAGGTCTGGTTTCAAAGCACAAGCTGCAATTATGCGATCGTATCTAGAAAATAATTTTTAAAATTGCAATTCTATAAAAAAAAATAATTTTATAACTAAAATGAACCTGTCAGGATCAAAAGCTTTCCCAAAGAGTATATTATCCCTAAGAGTTGAATTTTGGATCCAACTCTGTTGAGCAACATAGGCTAAAGAACCCTTTGAAAAAAGAATACATATGTAAAATAATTTAGGAATGTATACACTCAAATTAATATTATTATGATTCTAAAGTAGTACGTTAACATTGACTCTTCCTGAGGTTTTCTCCAATTCTCCTAAAATTGATGAAAGCAAAGTAGTTTTTCCAGAACCTACAAAAGTTATTATTTATTACTTTTATTAGAATCTGATCTCAAATTTGTTTTTTTAAATTCTAATACTAACCGACAACACCAACTACTGCAACTAGATCTCCATTTTTAACTCTTAAATTGATATTTTTTAAAGCTGATGTATCCTCATCCCATTTAAAATTTCCATTTTCAATAACAACAGGATCATCTATAGAATCAAATTACAATACCGAAATAATTTTCTTTATTAGTAATACAATAATAATATACCTTCTGTTGTATCTTTTGTGACAGCATCCGAGTCTACTTCTTCTGCATTCATGAACTTATTAACTCGCTTGACACTCACACTAGCCTAAATATAAAATCAAGTATTAATATTATTTCAGGAAACGTATAATATGAGAGGATTTTGCTGGCAATAAAGGCTGGCAAAAATATAAAATGTTACATCTTATATTAGAAAACATTTTTAACATTACTTTAACTTTAAACACAAATTACTCGTACATACATTAATCAAATTTGATATTATCATTGGTAGAATATGGATTGGAAAACGTAGGATATTGAAAAGTGATAAGGACACAAATGCTTTTTGAGCATTGAGAGATTCTTGACTGGTTAACACATAAGTTGCAAATGTTGATAATGCCACCTAAAATGATTAAATAAAAAGATAATGATAATTTTTCTGATATCATTTTATATTGTTCAAAAGAACACCCATCCCAAAGCCATAATTTGAAATGTTTCAAATTATATAGTATAAAAAAGCTAAATAAGCTTATAAAAAGCAACAAGCGATTAAATAAAAATGTCTCATCGGTTCGGATAAGATCGAGAACCTGGACTACGGCCACTATCATCATTGGTAACATGCTCATTGGCATTCGCATAATGTTGAAAAGAGCTTTAAAAACAATTAAATATTTATTATTTAAACGAAACTTAAAATCTTTTGCTCTTTTTTTTACCAAGGCTAACGAATGCTTTAGATGCATCTAAAATGTTGTTTGTAGGATCAATCAAAATATAAGTAGCGAATGTGACAACAGAAACCTTATTTTTTTAAATAAAAATAAAAATAAAAAACCAAATTAAGGAAAGCATTGTTTATAAATTCAAAAAAAAACATCTTAAAAATAGTATATTAGAAAAATCACAAAAATTAAAAACTCTTTAAGTATTATCACACACTTTGTTAATCAAAACTCCAACTCATTAAAATCCCCACATTAAAAATAAATTACTTACGAGAAAAGGTGCACATGTCCATATGAAACTAGTCCCAGCATTTCTAAAAAAAAAATTAATACCAACTTTTATCAAATACCAATTTTGATATTTCTCTTACAAATAGGCAGTTGTCTTTATAACATCTAATTCTTTTTTCCTAATTTTTTGAACCTAAATAATAATATAAGTTCAAGTTAATAAATAGTTTTCAAATCACAAAGTAAAATCTCATACCTGTTCTTCAAATGATGGCTCCCAAGCATACAATTTCAAGACCTTTATTCCAGAGAGGATTTCATTCACTTTATTAATAAATTAATGTAAATTAATCATTGTATTTCTTTTACTATTATTATTGTATTGTATTGTATTATTTATTGATTATTGTATTACTTAATTTAACCCTCTGATCCTTCATTTTCATTTGTTTTATTTGCAAAGTTTTTACTCGATTAGCAATACACGCATTGATTGGAATTAAAAGAATCATAACAGCCAGGCCTTAAATATTTATGTACACATACATAAGAATTAAGTATTTATATAATTTTATTTTTAAAAATCAATTAAAAATTACCTGAAAATACTGAGGGTCCCAAATGCTCGTACAAAAAGTAGAGACTTAACCCGATTTGAAGAGGTGCCGACCATAACTGTATTATTTACAAAATTTTGTTAAATTGTCTTACTATTTATCATAAGCATTAGTCAAAGAATCACCATATTGAGATAAGTGGTCAAATCCATAAATCTAAGAATTAAAAAATGGGGATAAACATAATATTTAAAATGGTAAATAGGTAGGTAATGCAAAAAAAAATACACAAACCTTTGCGCATCGACCGACATTAAATTCACAATTTCACCCATAGTAGATTCTAAAAAAAGTCTTTAGATAAATTAAAATTACAATATTTAATTAATTTTTTAAACCTTTTCTAGCTGCTGTTGAAATTCTCAGCGATTTTCGATAAATGGCGCTTACCAAAGAAGTTCTCACATGCATACCTGAAAATCATCGTGTTTTAAATACATATTATGATGTTAAAACTCAGAAATCCATAATTCAAATTAAGTAGGATCGTACCAACTAAGAACATTTTCTTAAAGTAAGTAGAAATAATCAATGTTTGAATCATAGCTGTCACCAATAATAAAGCTAAAAAAATATAATAATGTCAATTAGCTTAGAAAAATTAGACCTCGTGCAAGTACTTACCTGCAAAAAAATATCCTTTCCAACTTTCCTCTTTATTTGTGACATGTCCAATAAGTAATCTAAAATTAAAATTAAAGGTTAAGGTATCCTTAACTTAACTTTATATGGCTAATTGTCAGTAAATAATTCGAATAAAAGTTTTTTACTTTAAAATTTGAGGGGGTACAAAAATCAAGAGGTCATTTATGAGTTTCATTATTGAACCAAATAAGAAAGCAATTCCAAATGACTTGATTAGTGCTGGCATAATACTTGGTTCTTTATGTTTTTTTGTTGAAATTTTTTCCTTTTTAAATTCTATTGAATCTCCTTTATAAATTGCACCATTTTCTAAACCGCTAGTTTGTTGTTGTTTTGCATTACTTCTTTTACATGCCTCAACATCTTTCAACCAGTATTTGTCAAAAATTGGGACAACATTTTTTGATTGATCTTCTTTATTGAGGTTCCACAAATCGTCGTTTACTAATGGACGTCGATATCCTTTAATAGCCAAACCTTCAAACCAAAAGAAAATCATACGCGAAAGGGCAGATGAGTATTCCTCTGGGCAAGGTTTCTTTATAAAAAAAGTAATTGGAAAAATACGATATAAAGAAAGAAAGAAATTAGGTAAATTGAATGCTTTAATTACTACCTCAGATTTTTGTTGTGATTGTGATGTATCTCCATCACCATATTCTGGATTTGCATCTGCCCAACAATTTAGTAGAAACATTCCAACGACCATAGGATAATATATTATAAAGGTAATGTATGGAAAAATTTCTGCAATTCCATTCTAAAATAAAGATAAAATTAACACATTTGTTTTCAGTCATTTAATTTTATTGAACTTTGTAAAACCATATTGTTTCCAATAAATAATAAAATACATCAAAAATTACCTAAAATTTGGCGAAAATTTGGTTCTACTTACATAGATCATAGTACTTGTATTTTTAAAGGAGAATTAATAGTTTCTTACATAATTTGATGAGTTGATAATTACTGTTCGAAATCTGAATGCTTCCGTAAAGGACAGTAACACCCAGAATAAAAATTGTATATCTGATGAGCGTAGTCCATTGATTCTTCCATACAGTAATAAAAATAATGATAGGCCCTTAAAAACAATCAATTAAATTAGGTAAATTTTTCATCAAAAATCAAATATATGAGTATGTAGGTATATCAAAAATGTCGTGTATCTTACAAAAGTGATAATTTTGATCACAGGTGTATATCGATCAACTAGATTAAAATGGTAATTTTCTCCAATCCCTGACATGTAGAAACCGAATCCTAGGTCGAGTAATTGTATTATCATCAATATAATTGTGATGGTTGCTTTTGTTATGTTTAAAGCATTCCATGGTATATTTCTTGATCTAGTTCGATTAGAGTAGTATATATCGAGCCAGCTTAATAGCCAGATAAATCCACAAGGTACCCATACGAGAACCGTTTTTTCAAAGCATGTAGTAAAGTCAGGTTCATCTGAGTCCCATGTCAATTTTGAGTCCTAAAAAAGAAATTATATTATAAAAGAAAACCATTAGGTGAATATATTATTAATCTACAATTATAGCATAAGCATAGAATTAGAATACATAATCAAAAAATGAAATGGAAAACTTAAATTAAATTAGAATATATATTTTCGTATGTCAATCTCTATTTAATTATAAAATAATTATTGCATACCCTATTACTATATAGCTAAAATATTAATGATATAATTTGAAAAAACTGTTATTTGGCTTATTATTATAATATTGTTTCTTCTATTTCTTTTTAAAAAACATTTGAATTTGTTAAATTCTTTTCCATTAAATCAAAATCATTTAAAATACTCAGTTTTATTTTAATACATACCTACTCATTTTTATATTTTTACTACATCATCATTCATCTAATCATACAGATACATGCGCTATTACAATTCTATTATAATAATTACCTATACCAATCTATACCTATACATTTCAAAATTTTAGTTTACACACGAATTGTCACTGCCATTCAGCTTGCTATATACCAAGTAGTATGTATACCTATGTACAAATTGCACAAAGTACCCTACTTTGTATTTGTTTTGTATATAAGAACCCGGCATATCAATATGTGTGTATTATAATTATGTGTAAGTAATGTGTAATTTCTTTTAATTTTGATTTTAAGCTAGTCTCATTCATCCTATATATTATGTAGCCTTGCAGCAAATGATTCAATTCAATGTTGCACGATTTTCGAAATTCAAAAATAAAACCTTGTATTGGTTCTTGGTACATAATCTTGCTTTTAAAATGACAAAAATATCAAAACATTTTGTTAGGTACAGGTAGATTATGTAGATAGATATTAAAAAAATATATTTTTAAAATTACACAGAATTAGACTATATTAATGTTCTCTATACTATACGTATAACCTAACTATTCATTAAATTAAATTACCTACATGGTATATTACCAGTATAATAAATAATAATTATGTTATGAGTCGAGTATATCATGAAAAAGGAAAAGAGGAATACGAAATATTTTTTTGGATATTTTTTTCTCATGGTCATTTTTTCATCTATTGGAATGGAAATATCAAAACTTTGTATGTAGACACAGGCTAAGGCTAAAGGCACTTTTTTTATTACAATATCGCTATGCTAAGCCTATTAAATAATAATATTCTCTGCATTATATTATACACATTATATAATAAATATTCTAACACCTTTATACCATCGATTAGAGATTAGAATAAGTAGGTATGTACATATCCTAAATAAGAATATCTTGAACGAAATATCTATATTGTATTAAAACGTGTACTTGCAAAATGTCTCATCGACACTAATTTCTTAAACACTTCTTTACAAGTTAATACTGCTACATAATAATACGTTTTAGGCTTTAAGCCTAAAACTAACTAATTAGTATTTAGATTGGATAGCTAGCACGACCACGACACAGTCTACAGATTGTCAGATTGACAAATAATGATAGATCAACTAATATAGGTATACCTAATGTCTACCATACCATATATGAATATGCCATTATCAGGTAACAGGTAGGTACTGATGGTGAGTACGCTTAATTTGTTAATTTTTAAATAATGACACCAAAATGTTTCGAAAATGGGGAATTCAATATAATAAGAGTTGATATGGTTTATGAAATGATTAACTTACAGTTACAGACTATGATATACTTATATATTTGTAGGTAAAAAGTACAATACGGAATACTGAATACGGTTTGGTTCGGTGATAGGAAAAAATAAGATTTCCAGGATTATGTTCCTTAATCTGGTACCATTACATTGAAGCCTTTGGTCCAAGCTTGATCGCTGAGATTTGTCAAATCATTAGTAAATGATTAGAAAATGATTAGTGATCAACAGAATCAATTAAGCAAACTTATAAGAATTTAACTTTGATAATTGACGACAATAATTATTTCTTAAGAGACTTTTAGGGACTTAGGACCAGTAAAGTACGACTGTACTTACTTAATAAAATAATAAAATAATAATAAAGTAAAAAGTTTACTTACCCAAAATGTTTCATTCTCGCCACAAAAAGAATTCATGATTAGGATTAGGATTAGTTCTTTAACAATCGAAAATCCACAAAGCCAAAAAGTTAATTTACAATTTTAAAAAATCTCAAATTTGAAGAGCACCGGCACCAACACACAATATGTACTCAAATAACAGCACCAATATTCTCAATTCTCGACTTCGAGTATTAACTCGGTCTCTTCATGACATGACTATTAAAGGTAGTTTCAGCCTCAGCCTCAGCTCAAGAAAGATCAATAAAAAAACCTACAAAAAAGTCAAATTATAAAGCATTTCATCGACAATCAAAGATCATTTTGGCAGTAATGAAAAAATATATATCTTAACAATTTATAACACCTTAAATACATCTTCATATAATTCATAATTTATTAACATAATTAATTAATATGCATACTAATTAACTAATTAAAAATTTTCTAAATTTTAGTCTTACCACCCAAAATATTAAAAACCGGTCGTCGAGGATCCTTCAAAAACTCAAAGGAAATCAGATCAAGTCAGGAGGGTTCTGTCAACATCAAATGTCCAGCTACTTACTTGATCCTGAACGTCCAATGCACATTCAGAATATTGTTACAATAACTTTAACTGACTTTAATTAATTTTTTAACTAACTTAAATTAAAACTTTTTTTAGCTATTTTTTTCAGTTTCATTCATTTCATTTCAGATCAGATCAGATTGAATTTTTGTGTTTTTGTGTTATGCAATGCCACTATCTAGCAGTGTAGCTCAAAATATGTCAATTTTTAGGGGTTTTCTTAGCCTTTTTTTAATGATTTTTTAGCAACTTATTATCTGTAGACTGTAGATCATTATATAAATCGTCTAGAGTCTAGAATCTAGTTCCAGAACCAGATTACCAGCCAGATAGTAGATAGTAAAATTTGTTATTTAAAGTAAAAATAGGATCAGGGTTAGCAGAACCAGAACTCAAGACTAATAAAGATAAGAGAGGTCTTTTATTTTTTGGGTAGGGTACTTCAACTGCAACTGTCAACTTCAATATAGTATTGTAATTTGGTATGGAGTTATTTTATTTGATTTTCTTTCAATTAGTAAATTGTGTATACTTAGGTACGTATATTAGTACCCTACATACTTTGTAAATAATAGGTATTTGGTCGAAAAATTGCTTTTAATTTAAATTTTGTTAAGTAAAACACTTTTTTTACACACTTCCGCTCCGATTAAATGACTGGAATTTCGTTCTAATAAATGTAGGTACTAATGGTTAGTTTTTAGCTATATTATTGTAAGGTAAGTAATAACATTATATATACTAGTTTGTATTTTGTATACTGTAGTAGTAGGAGTAAGTAGTGTAGTAGTATACTGTAATAGTACAAATAGAATAACTAAAGTAGTAATAATAACTTATACCTATATTATATTTATATAAATTATTAGATTCATAAATAAATTGAAAGATAGATAGACACACTAAATATTTAGTTACTGATATACCTTTTCATATCTGTATTCTATGTAGTTACTACAATTCATTTTTATACGTAGGGTACCTATATTTGATAAAAATAATGATAATTAATGATAAGCATTTAAGCATTTTCTGAATACTTATTTAGTAAATAAAACTTTTCCCAAATAAACATCATTCTCTAAATTTTAAATCGTGATTTCTCTATAGATAAAAGATAGAGTTTTATCAGTGTGATGCATGTATAAGTAGTACCTACTACCTACTAATACTTGAAAGAACGAAAAAAGATAAATAATTGATAAATGTACCTAATCGTAATCATTATCATGTTTACTAATTGTTGTATCAATCAAAAGTTCCAGTATTGTACTTATACTAGTACCTATATACTTTTAGCTTTTAAATAACATAATGCAGTAGCAGAACTTTAGGTTTTATTTCGAGTCAATAGGAATTTAAAACATTTACATTTTTCTTAAAGTAGAGTATGTTTCGATGTAGGATAAAAGAATATACAGTACTGTACCTATTTATGGTATTATAACTACATTTATATTATTTAAGATGATATGTGAAGCTGTTGAAAATTACTTTCTGGAATCAATTATCTGGACAATACATATTATTTATTTTTAGAGCATCTTTCTCACTCATCCCATCACGTTGTCCTATAATTGCTCCAGTTTCTATCTATAAATTTATAAATTTTAAAATTAGGTACTTACTTTAATAAAGGTATTCTCATCACTTTTAATAATCTAGATTTCCTTATGTAATCAAATGAAAATTAGGATTACAACTTAAAAATTGGGATAAAAATACTACTTGGATTCTTTTACTACAGATACTGTATATGCACATAGAATATGTTTGTGTATTATTTTATGTGTACTGCTTACTGGTATCAATGTATCAATGTCTGGATCTGTGGCAAAACTCTTTGGACCATAATGCATAATCGAACCATAGTCATATGGGATTCCATGCGGATTAACTTGAGTCTCATCATATTTGTTGAAATTATGCTCTTTTCCTATAAATTATTAAAATCTCTCAATTTCAAAATACTTGCTAATGGTACCTAATGTAATGATATTTAGTTAAAAATCATAATTTCCTATGAACAAGTACCAGGTTGAATATTTTCCCAGTTGACAATTATATAATCATCTCGATCAGTCCTTGATTGCTCATGGTAATAGCCTTTAGTTCAAGTAAATGGTTAAAATTATTTTTAAAAAAGGTGTTTTTTTATATTCTAAATTCTACCAAGAGCATGTATAAATTCATGAATAGCTGTTCCCAATCTATTACATCCTACAAATTACAAATAGATTAAAATCACTAAAATTTAACAATAATCAAGCAGGATATATAAAATTTTTTGTAAAACCTGGAGTTGCTAAATTTAATCGTTGTCTACCACCGCGCCTGCCTTTATGAATATAGTTTTTTAAACAAAATTAATACAAAAAAATTAGGTAGAATTCTAACCAACTGACGATGAACAACCGCTTTTTATTACCAAAAAATTGGAAATTAGTTAACATTTCCTAAAATTAAGATTTTTTCATACCTTCCTTGCTCGCCCATTTCAACAAACACATAGTCATCATCAACTTTAGGATTATATTTTCTGAATTTTATACAGGTCAAATTGGTAATGTGTTTCATGGCATTAATTATCGTGTCATAATGCTCTGTTTCACCTAAATTACATAAATTCAATTTTTATTAGATAATTTGAAACTAAAATGGACTTCAAATACCATATTTACAGTATATTAGGTAGGTAAGTAAAGTAGTAAGTATACATACTCTACTTGAATATAATTTAAACATATTTCATATAACAATTCAGTATATGTATTGATAAATCAATTTGATCTCAATTCCAAATTAATTAAAGAGCTATTTGTATTTTATGTCATATTACAAGGCTTCATTAGGATTAGGATTAAAAAAACTCTGAATATTTGTTCCATTATACTTAATTAGAATTTTATTTCAAAATCTTACTGAAATTTGGATCGATTTCAAAAACCAATATATTATCAGGCCATCGATATTTTGGATCCAGAATACCAGCCTTTAATTCATCAGTTGGAGACTCCAAGATATCACCTTCGAAATGTGGCCCATTCTCATCCTCATTTCCTAAAAAAGTATAGCCCAAAAATATTTGAATTTTAATGACAATTAGTTAAGAAAGTTAAAAAAAAACTTTGACCCTTTCGATTTACCTATATGAATTCTATAGCCCAAGGCCCCAAGAACTTGAAACAAAATAATAAACAACAAAAATAGTTTCATTTTTGTTTGTACTCGATCAATTCTCACAAATAGGTAGGAACAGGAAAATTAAGACTAGAAATTAAATGTTTAAAAGTGTCATTCATTAATGTCATATCCTACGATATTATCAGATCAGTTTATCAAAAAAATTGTTATTTAAAGTAACCTTTAAGTAGGTATTAGAATTAGATAAAAAAAACATTTTAAAATGACTTTGAAATTAAGCAAATTAATCAATTTGCAATTTATAAGTGCAGAGTGCACATAAGTTACCTACCAATTATCTCTATAAAAATTTTATCAGTTTATGCGTACTTATAGATAATAGTACTTTACTTTGAATGAAAAATAATTTTAAATTTTGAATAATTAGCAAATTCTTAATAAAAATTAAGGACTAGATTAGATTACATCAATGGCACATATAAAGTAAAGTAAAGTTTAGATTTTATTATGCTATGTATTTCTTATTAGAATTTATCGAAGCAAATTAGGTTTGTATAAACATTAATTTGATAATTTAAAAAAGATTTTGAGAAAATATCTACTATTTCTTCATGGTGTACTTCTGATCCTTTTCACAGCAAGTTCCAGCAAAATTTTCACCAGATCCAGACCTACAAAATTCAAATTCTTCATTACTATCCATATTCAGATTAATATAACTAAGATACTTTATGTAATAGTAATGAAGTACTCTACCTAATAGTATTTTATTTAAATGTTCTTACTTGAGTATGCAAAAATAGTTGTTGACATAATTGTCCTTATCGTTGAGATACTCCCGTACGACACAATTTTTCAGATGCACACATTTACCAGATTTTCCATTTGATTTGATTGAACAATCTTGAGCTTTATCTTTTGGTGGATCTGATCCAGAACCAAAAGTCTGTATAAAAAGACAGCTTTTTTTTTAGAAAATACTTAACTCATTAGAGAATTAACTATCTTACCGAATTGGAAACGAAAACTTTGTAGGACACATTATCAATCCATATAGTTCTTCTTTTAAGCCAACTAATATGATCCAGAGTAAGTTCAGTTCCAGGTGCTGGTGGTGGTGACATTTTTTCATCTAATCTGCTAGCTTTCTCTGCCTTACTGGCATCTTTAGATTTTGAACTTTTTTTCTGAACAGGCGAATAATCATCACTTTCAGCACTTGATCCTAAAGAATCTGCACTTTCAGATTGTGGTGCACTTTCAGCAACTTTAAATTTCATTGAACTGACTGTAGTCTAAATTTAAATTGAAAAAATTGTATTTTAACCTGGCATTTGAAGCTGGTTTTTTCGATTTGAGATAACCATCGAGTCTAAACTTCCTGCGGCTTGTTGTTGTTGAATTACCTGAGGTCTTTTTGCCATCAATTTTGTAGAACCCTTTGCAAATTGAGGTGATGCTTGGTAGGCAGGTTTATTAAGGGCTTCACCATATTCCAGAGGGTAGAAAGGGACTTCATTCACAGGTGTATAGTCAGGTTTGACAATTATTAAAGAAGTTAAGGGTGTAACCAGTTCGTACTATGTATATAATTATAATTATATTATAATATAAGTATAATATAGGGTCAAAATTAGATGAAAATTTGAAAATTCTTGAAAACCTTCAAGGCCAATTTCAATGCCCTGTCCTTTGGATTTTGAACAAATACACCAGAATACCGGTCAAGTTCCTGATCTTTATCTCTCAAGCCTGAGATATCTCTTTCAATTAATTGCTTAATAGTCAAGTAAGCCCAAAGTCTACAAACAAGATTAAAAACATATATAGGCAAGGTACCTATATATAGGTAATGTATCTATACCTAGAAATCATAAAAGTAACGTAAGTCAAGTCAAATTAATCAAAATCATAATATGTAGTAATAAGTATTCTGTAGATTATATTTATGAGAATTTTTAGAGAATTTTTGAGGTATTTTAAGATTCAATACAAATTAGGTATATGTACTTAATTTTTCAAAAAGTGCCTACCTTTCTAGAAAATAATCCTCTTCAGCTTCAGCAGTTGGTCTTCGAGTTGTCGTTGGGTGGGTGGGTCGATGTGTCGGCCAAGGTCGTGGAATAGGCCAAGGTCTTTAACACAACATTTAAAGTTTAGATAAAAATTACAATTTAATAGTACCTAGGCCAAGGATAAGGCCATGGACCAGGCCAAATTATCATTGTTGTCCGAGTAGGTGAACTTGAGAACTTCCCATCTCGACCTTTTGCGGAAATAGAGACACTGATTTCATCTTGATTATCCGTCGATCTTCTCTTTCGGTTATTTTGCCTATAGGTATTGTATCGGCCAGCTACAACTAGCTCAGTCCCTCGAAACATGTTTCTAAAACTATTACAGGTTTGATCATAAGGTGGATCAGAATTTCCATTCTGTGGTGAAGTATATTTGAAATTAACACGAGATAAAAGTGGACTTGAAATTTCGCTATAGAATCCTTTAAGTTGTAGGTCTGCATCTCCAGCCTTAAAAGTTTGCAAAAATCATTGGAAATTAATTTGCCAAATATCTCTTAAATTCGCTAAATAGTATACGTAGGTACTTCATAAATTTTACGAGCAAATCCATGATTTTGTGATGAAAGTTTTCGAAGGAAATTGAAATCAGCACCAGAACCAAAGGCTAGGGAATATATGGGAATTTGTAGTTCAAGATTGCGTGATTGAACATTGTTGAGGATCCCGTCCAAATTAAGGGTACCCACAGTTGGTTGACCTATTAGTTAAGAGTCATAAATACTCATATTATGCATATTGTTAGTCGTTTTTATGTAAATTGTTCTTTTCAGTAGGTTATAACTATAAGTAGTGTACCATCAGTTAAGAATATAATTATTGTCTCAATATATTTTTCCTCATTTGCCCAAATTTGCTTTCCTTTGTTGGTCAAAATGAATGATTGCATCAGAGCCTCATTTATATTGGTTCCCCCCATTGCTGTTGTAATTTTTTGAAATTATGAAAATTTGTAATTTTTTAGAAAAATAAATAACCTTGTAATTTTCTAATGTATTTATCGGCAAGATCCAGATTACGTTCATTGACTGGTATAGGTGTATTATGATCAGAAATTTCATTCAAGGGTTCAGGTCTCCAAACCTGAAAAAATCAGAAAAAACCCATTTTGGTATTTAGCCGAATTTTTTTAAAATTTCTAATTATGAAATTTTTCAGAAATCTGATAAATAAGACTTAAAATCTAGATCTAACTAACTCGAACATCACTTGAAAATGTCACAATATTGAAGTAATCGTCAGGTTTCAAATCATCTTTTAAATAAAATTCAAATATTAAAATTTTTGGAAGTTTTTCTGGAAAAAATTAGTGCTAACCAAGAACAAAGATCATCGCTAGATAAATAAAATAAAAATTAGTCAAGGCTAAAGCTTTTTAATATCAAATACCAGATCGCAATTGTTCGATTTTTCTGCCTTGCATCGAACCTATGAAAAAGCAAAAATATGAAAAAACCACGATCTTAATTAACTTTTCAAACATACCTGATGTATCTAGAACGTAAATAACATGCTTTCTTAATGGTCTAACACTTTCTGGGGCAAAGAAATGAACAAAATATCCATTCATAAGCTAATAAATGATGTCCAATTTAAGAAATATTGTGTATTTTAGCCTAGCATTCAAAATAATTTTACAAGAATTTCTCCACCCTCAATCTCTCTCTTTACATCATACTTGAGTGTAAATCGACCAATTTCAGATTTTGAAAAAATCGAGGCTTGTCTCAAATCGTCATATTTTGCTATCCAAGTGACCCTGGCCATTTTTCCAGATCTGTCGACAAGGGCATCCTTATCTGTAAAGTGTAAAAGTGCAAAATTTAAATTTTTGGGGAATGATTTATTATGTATATCATACTTTCTTCTACATATTCTGATTCAAATTCATTCCTAATTTTGGGCACTTGAAGTGTTGTGATATCCTGAGAATCTAAAATTGTCACTTGGATTTGAAAATCCTTCGTTCTGGAAATCTATGAATTATAAATTCTAATAATTTTAGCACCTATTTATCACCTATTTTAGCACCTATTTTAGCATCTATTCATTGGCAAAAGGTAATTTATACCTGATCAGAAATTAGATTAATTGTTAATTCGTATAGTCCAAATTTCCTTGAAAGGAGTTCTTCATAAGAAAGCTGAAACAATATACTGGATCCTGCTTTTATATTGATGTTCAAGTTAAAAATGTTGGCATTTCTCGAGCTAATAATGATTTCATTTAACAAATTAACTAATTAAGATTGTATCTAATTAAGATGTTACTTGATCTCAACTAAACCGGCTGTTTGACCTTGGCTTTGAGCTTTCCTATAAATTTCCTTGGCTTCTTCTTTGGGCCTAACTTCAGCCTTATAGGTTATACCATCTATTTCCCTAAAATTAAATGCAAAATGGCTTTAAAAACGTTCATACTGAATCTGTATTAATCAATATCTGTTTTTGTTCGTATTTCCCAAAACTAATTTTTTTACAATAATTCCAATATTATAAGCAAATTTTGATTTTAGAATATAAAATAATTTCAGTGTCTTTGGAAAATTCCAAATTACTTTTTAAAAGTCAAGTATGTAATCGAAAATCCATAAAGTTTTGAAAAACATTTTGATTTTTATACATAATTTCAAAAGATTTTGGAAAATTTAAAATTTCAGAGCTTTAAACTTTGAATATTTTGTAAAATGGCTAGACTATAAGGGTATACTAATTTGAAGAATTTTAGAAATTTTGACATTGTATTCGAAACATTTATCTTGAGAGTATTTTGAAAGTTTAGGCTTATTATGAGTTCAATTCAAATATTGACAAAATATTGAATTTCACAATTTTTCTTTAAAAATATAAATATTTAGGAAAAAATTGAAAAAAATAATTATTCATTAAAAGTTTGGCACCTACTTTAGGTTTAAAAAGTGATTAGATTTAGTGATAATGGTTTTTAGTAATGTTATGTACATTGTAAATTTCGAAATGAAGGCAGTATCAGGAAGTACAGCTTGGAAATTGACTTCATTCGGAACTTGTGAATTATCATTTCGGACTTCAGAATAAATGATTGTTCTCGCATATCTGTACCGGATATCCGAATGGATATGAACAAAACTAATCTCAGGTTTCGACTACGTATAAAAAAAGTCCAAAAATTTAAAAAATAATTGAAAATTAGAAATATTTAGCTAAGGTATATAGTTTACTCGTACTTGTATAGGTCGAATAGATCTCACAAATCGATTCAAAGATCCTAACTTAGACTTTATATGAGGTTTTCCATGAGAAAAAAAAATCAATGAATCCCTATCTATAAATGGTTTATGACAATCCACTACTATCAATATCAATATTAGAGGTAATACACCGAGGAATATTGATCTATAAGTCATTTTTAAATAACTTGAAGAATCTCAATAGCTTCTAAACTACGATAAAGACTATTTATCTAATATTTTTTTATTACAAAATGTCAACAAATTCATAAAAAAAATCCTTGAAATTTATTTAAATGGATAATAAAATACCATTTTTGCAAGAGCGAAGCGTTCACTTACTATACAAATATAATAGATAATCATTGTATACTGTACTTAATACAATTAGTCAATTACTAATTAACTAAAGAGCAGTCAATTAAATCCTAGTTATGCTTACGAATAAACAAAAACAAAAAAAGAGATATTTTTTAGATTTTTTTTTACTTTCACTTAAACTGTAAGCTGTCATTTATTTCGAGTTCTTTAAATATGTAATTTATAATAACAAATTTATATTTTTTTTACAACAGTAAAACTCACAAACAATTGCCACAAAACATTTATTATTAACATTTAATTGTAATATAAAAAAAACAAATATAACTTATAAGTAGTAAGTATTATACCTACCCTACTTATACAGCTTATTCATCTAGAAAACAATTTTTTTTATTATACATAAACATTGATTTTGCAATAGTACATTACTATCTACATAAATATATCTAAATCTAAAATAAATTATTACTCAAATTCCTCTAATAAATGTATAATCTCTATAATGCTTATCATATTTATATAGTATGTAGTAGTAGTAAGGTAATTAGTAATTCTAAATTAGCAATTACTTAACTACAGTAGTATTGTAAAGGGGTTTATAATATAGGCCTAATATTATGCAGTATATTTAGCAAATATGTAATATTTCATATATTTAGATCATTGTTATAAGTACTAACTATAATGTATAGTATTTAGTATTAGATTAAATATATGGAAAATTTTATTGCTAAAATCTAGAACAGATCAAATTATTATTAGCTTAAGATACAATTATTACTCTTTGTATAATAAGTATAGGGAATCTTACTCACAATCGCAGCCCTAGCTTTCGTTCAAGTTCAATTTCATTGTATATATTCATGTAGTATGTATGTATGTAGTATAACCTAACCTAATTTATACATAAATTATCCTAATCTTTAATACACTATTTACACTAGTTCTAAAATTGTTATTTTGGTGGTTTAGAAAGCCCTTGCCATTTTTTTCAAAAAATTTGAAATTATCAGTAAGGAAATTAGGTAGTGAGAGAAAACAAAAACTCAACAACAATTGGCTACACTTTTATCACTTTTTTTTATGCCATTTTTTAAAAATTCCTACATTTATTAGTATGTATTATAAGTAATATAAGTATAATGAATTTAAGTCACTCACTTTTCTCCTATTTTAACTGTTTTAAAAGCAATTTAAGATATAGAATTGAATTAGTCACTTAATATAAGGCTTTCTTGTAGTATGTACAGTATAGTAGTTTGCAATGTAAATGAGCAAATAACTGACTTTTTCTCTTGACAATATTTCAAAAAATTGAACTACAAAATACTACAATGTACAATATATATTAGAGTAATAATATAATTAGCATTTTAAAAACAAACTTTTGTAAAAAATCTGCTTTAAAAACTTGAAAATAGGGGTGATTTTCGACTGTTTTTGGGAAAGGCTCTCTTTTTTTGACCATTTTTTAAAACATTTATAATTAATTAGGTTCATTTTCAATACAATTTTGACAATACAAGCACAAGATTGTAAGTTTTATATAGGTATATATGTATACAGGGTTAGTTCTAAAGTTCAACTTTCTCTACTATGGATAATTTAAAAGGGTTTTTTAAATACACTTATATCACACTTTCAATTATCCAGGAATTCTATCTCTACCTTTTTTTTAAGTACTTTAAATTTAAATATATTTTTAATTTTTTAATTTTATAATATACCTCAAGTATGTATCATATCAGTAATCAGTATTGCTTATGTAGTTGTAATATAATTTATAATGTGAATGTGATATTTTTCAATTAAAGTACGATAAATTGAAATTATTATTTTTTCTTTAGAGGTACATCTAGGTACTTGGGTTGTAAAATGATGATTACTTTTATCCAATATGTATTGTTTTATACAGGTAGGTAAGTTTAAGGTGTGTGTGTATATCGTGTCATGTTTTTTTTTCAAAATTTTGTAAAATTATAGGTATCTAAATTATAAAAAATGTGAGTTTTTATATAATCAAAAAAGTGTGGATTAGTAATAATAAGGGATCGTGTGTATTTTATACATTAGAATAATAATACTTATTTAGAGATTAGTAGATAGTATAAAGCAATTAAGTAGGTTGTAATAATTTAATACTACTTGTAAGTATATATGTATGTATAGGTAGTATAAGTAGTATTAAATTATTCTTTCAAGTTCAAATGATGTAAAATAATTAGAAGATTCGCGTCAGATTGATTCGATTTTCGATTTCGAAATACTTTTATCAGTATAATTGGGTATTTTTACATTCAAAGATTGATTCCAACAAGACGAGATCAGAGTCAAAAATTAGGTTTTTTTTTTCTTTAAATTTTTTGAGTTGGTGAGGTTTATTTCAATAATTTGCCAGCTCTTTCGTTTGCACCTTTCAATCGCACCAAATTGGATTCAGTCTAAAAAAAAAGGGGGTAATTTTTAAAAATTTTGTAAATTTTTGCCAGAATTTGGGTCAGGTTTGAGAGGCTTACCTTGCCCTGAATCCTGTCTAGCTGTCGATTTTGATTTTCAACTTCACCGTTCATATCCACAGCCATGTTTCTACATAGAAAAAGAAAAATACATTATTTTTGAATTGATTATTGATTTTTAGAATATTTTAGATCACAAAAAAGCATTTAAAACCTTAAATTTTGCTTTTAGGATTTTATTCAGCATACAAACTGAATAATTAAGTATTTTGGTATAATTTGAGCAATTTAAAACTTATTTGATAGCGATCTAATGATTTTTCAAATTCTTAATTATAATATTTTCAAAAATGATAAGAAATATCATTTTAAGAATTATTGAATCGATCTAATTGTACATACAGGTATCGTATTAAGTCCTATTATAGTACTACCAATAAGCTGCATGGGAATTTTCGTGATAATTAAACAATAAATTTAAAAACTTTGAACTTTTAGGACTTTTTAGCCGTGCCAAATTATAAATTTTCCAGCAAAATTTGTTAAAATGGAGCAAATAGATAAAAATTAGAGACTTGAATGCAGTTTACGAGTATTTTATGCAAATGGCACAAAATATATTTTTATGTAACAAAATTGCAGAGCAGACCAAAATTTGTAATTTGTAAAAATTTCATCGAATTTACCTTAAGTTCCCGACCATTGCTGAGACTTGCTCCATGTTCTCAGCCATTTCTTCCTCTTGAGCGTCGTTTGTTATCCTTGAAAAGTCAAATTTTAAAAAATATTTCAAATTTTTCTAAAAATATTTAAACTTACTTTGCAATGTATCCACCATAACCCAGAACTTGAGCTCCAGATTGACGTGGAGGCTGAGATAAATAAAATAAAATCAATGCAAATTAGAATTTTTTTTTTGAAAAATAAATTAGAATTCGCTTACCCCTTGACCACCTGGTTTAGAATCTTCGTTTTTATTCCAAACTTTTTCATCTTCTTTATTGGTTTTTCTGAAAGATTTATTATACATAATTAAATGATCAAATAATCCAAGTATCTATATGTACAAGTACAAGTACAAGTACAATTAATATAACTTACTTAAAGCAAGGAAGTTCACAAGTTCCACAACACTCACAAAATACGTACCTTCAAAGTGGTAAATTTAATTAAAATCCATAAATTTCAAGAAAAAGTCTCAACCATACCAAAAAAGTGATTTCTCGAGTCCTGCTAATTGCTTTTCAGCTTCTCTCATTTCTTCGTTGATTGTTGTTAACCCTTTCTCGATATTATCCAGTTGTTCACCTGAATAAAATGAATCAAATCAGAATTTAAAATTTCTCAAAATTTCTCAAAATTTCTCAAAATTTCAAAATGTACAAACCTTGATCATCCAGTGCAACTAGAGTCTTAATTCCGCTGTCTTTGGCCTAAAATTCAAAAAATAAATTAGCTAAACTATTTCAAAATTTGAGTACAAACGTATGTGCATACATGCATACATATTATTAACTATTTTGTAATAGGCTTCCCATTCAATTCGGCTCAGAAAAACTTGATTTTGGCCCATTTTTACATGTAAATATGTACATTATAAGCCCTTAAATTAGGTATTTCCAACATTAATTAAATTAATAGACTATATTCTCAGCAGAGTAGGTAAGTATTTAATTTAAATGATAGACCTAATTGTCAAATTATCGATTTATTTAGATAGGGTACATATTATGTATTATATGTACACAATCATATGAATAAATCCTAGATGTAAAGTATTAGTTAGCCGGTAGCTATAATTTAATAGGCAGATACCTATTCAAATCTAATAAAATAACATTTAGTATTTATATAAACCACTGAATTCATAAATAAATCAACTAGTTTAGAGAAAACCAGAAAATTGAATCCTTTTGAGGTTAAACGTCAACATGGATGGGCAAGTTTGAATAAAAAGCTTTATAGGATTTCTTTTCCTATAAAGCCCCTCTTCTTCTTATGGGGCTTTTTTGTACAAAAAAATTCATGAAATACCTACGTGATGCAAAACTTTTACATTCTTTATACATACTTGTATATTATGGTATGGTATTTTTGTAAAAAGACATCGATAAATAGTTTTCTCATAAATTATATAAAAAAAGGTACAATATACTGAATACTCGTAGAGCAAGTCTCACATTAACTCGTACAGCCCTTATCACAGCACATCAAACTATTCATAAATGACTGTAATTTATTACCAACTCACAAAATATGCTACTTACTCTTACTATGTAAAAATTGCATTTCTCAATACTATAGAATATTTATATTTTAATACTGGTAGGTACATAACTTATAGTAAGGACAAATAGGATTAAAAAATACAAGTTGAAAACTCTATTTATACAAAATACTTTGGACTTCAATTGACCTAGAGGTCTGAAATTTTCAACAAAATTTCAAAATAATCATAGTGGTAAAAAGAGTAAAAAAGCTCATCATATAAGGTTATATACGTGTAAAAATAAGGCTATATACTTGTAAAAATATTCTGTTTTTTGCCCAACTATGAATATCCCTTACTTTACAATTCTACTTTTTACTATTGTAAACTATTGTTTTATGTTTTCCATAAAACTAGGATATACATATAATGTCGTTTGCTCTACATTTACATCTACATCGAATAGTCTTACTATTTTGGAATTAGCTATTGAAAAATAGACTGTATATACTAATACAATGACCTATATTCTTTTATATCAAGTACATATATAATATGGAAGAGTACCTACTCGTATAATGGCTTTGGATTCTGGAATAAAATCCAGAGAATTCAGCGAGTTTTTAGGCAGAGATAAGATGTGGAAAATCACTTCTTTTGACTAGATCTTTACCCTCGCTCTGGCCTGGCCATTACAATAATAATTATATAACTTTGGTGTCGTACTATTTTATAAGTAGTGCAAACTACAAACTTACATATTTAACTACAAAGGGTTAAATAAGTACAAATGATATATCAGTATATAGTAAGCCAATGGGGAAATAAGAATGGAGAAAGTGTTTGTAGTATTACACTAGAGTAGTAGTAAGTATAATAAGTATGGGTATTTGACTATGGATATAGTGGACGGGGGTAAGAAAATATTTGGAAGTGGGCCAAAATCCGAAATATCAATATTGCCCTTCTGCGTCATACCATAGATAGGCTCACTATATAGACTATGTATATAATATGATACTGTTATAATACTTGGTAACATTTGCAATCCGAAAAACCCGAATTTTTACTTTTCTTTCTTCAAATTCTTGGCCATTTCCTCATACTACTAAAATGTAAGGTACTTGTACCTACTAGTACCCTACTACTACTAGTCTTTGGTAGTAGAAAGAACAATTCCAAAAAAACGAAAAAAAAAAACGAAAAAGTTGAGGAACAGGAAAACGATTTCGACTTTTTTGTCCGAGACTTGAAATAATGAGCTAAAAGTGCTGTAGTGCCCGTCATTTATGTCTGCCTTTTTGCATGTATTTAGTCTATATGTATATTTTATGGTACATGATGTACATGTTCAATTTAAACTAGATCATCGTAATTTTGATTCTTATTTAAAACTGGAATATTAAGCTTTCCTAAAAATGTAAATCAAGTTATACTGTAGATAATTAGAATATGATCTAAAATATTTAAGAATACTTTTGTGAACTTTTGCCATGTTGGTTGAATGACGTTTTTTTTTATTCTACTCATGTGAGACTTGAGACAGACAGTTTATTTGGCACAAAAATTTATCTCTGAACTTTTGCTGATCTCGAAAGCATTAAATTAAAAATCGATCACATTTTTTTACAATAGGGATATCTGAATCTGGGATTAGAGAATTACTAGGTAGTAACGGAAACTATCAGATTGGCTAATTCTGTATTTTTTATGTGTTAGGCATTTTAGACAGAAATCTTAGAAATTTTTTGTATATATGTATCTAACAGTGTTTAGCTACATTGTGTAATTTGTTACTTTGCAATAAAAAGTATCAGAATTTAAAAGCTTACTTCTTCGCATAGATTCATCATACGCCGGGTACTTTCGAGTGACTAAATAAAAAAAATGGTAATTAGTTTAATATAACAATCGATGGAAATTTCTAAAAAAATTAATACTTACATCATTTGCGACAGTTCGGCCTTTGAACTGAAGGAGTTCCAGCTCTGACATAGGCTAAAAAAAGTCAATCATATCATGAGATTTACAATTTCCAAATTTTTTATGAAAAATTACCTTGGGCTCTTCCTCAACTGGTTCTGGTGGTGGTTTCGGCATCTAAAAATGGAAAAAATTGAAATTTATAGATAGTTGAAAATTTTGATTTACCTACTTAATTGTAAAGTATATACCTAAACTACCTTTAATATTTAAGTAGCTAATTTAAAATTATCAATTTATTGATTTCCGAAAATTGCATAATATTCTATTATTTGCATAAATATTTTGATTTCATTCAAACGACGCTACTAGAGAATTTATGTAAATACAGGCTACTCTATAGGTAGGTACTATACCTTACATGTACTGTAATATAAATAAGTAAGGTATATAAACAACAAGTACCTTATATAATAGTCCAAAACTATTGTGTAAACAATTTGAGTTTATCTTGGACAAAAATTAAATAAACATTTATAATCTTCCTTAATTTTGACCATTTAAAGTCAATTCAAAATACACATATTATAAGTACTTACCAATATCATATACAGGTAAATGCGAACTCTTAAGTAAATCAAATTAACATGTGTATTTCAGTACGTAAGTACTTTAAAAAGTAGGTAGACTGAGCCTCTTTAATATTTATAAAGTAATCAGTAACCCAATAATGATATAAACATCCAATTATTGTCTAGTTAAGTACAAAGTATACTTATAGTACTTATATGTAAGTACTTATTGTCAGAATACTATTTTTAATCGAAAAGTTCATGGCAAGAAGTCTCATTTAAAAATCGAAATATCAATACTCCTATAATAGTTACTAGTACAATAGTGCAAATCTAAAAACTAAAAAATAAATTTTTCGGAAATCAAAGCAGTTTCAAAAAAGTTACAAATTGTTTCAAAAATAACAAGTTTTTTGGAAAATTTCTAATCCTGAATCTATTGTATGTACATATATGACAATATTGACAAATTTTGCTCATTTTTCAAAATGAAATACATATTATGTAGATAGAATAGATGTTATATGAAAAGACATTTTCGTGTTTTTCGAAAATATCAAATAAATATTGATCAATTTCTCGACTATTCTAAACTAATTATGTAATGAGAATGAGACATTTTTCCAAATGCAAATATTTCACATACTATATAATCTATAAAATACATTAAACAATTTAGTAATAATTATCCTGATGTAATAAACTAGAATAATTTTGAACCAATTTAGATTGGTTTAAATGCTACAAATTGTTGAGAAACGCTTTACAAATTCCTACATTACCCCTAAATTTTTTCTAAACTTTCAAGTCTCATATTTAATTGTGTAGCTAATAGGATTTGCCAGCCGAATTGAATTGATTATTCGTATATAAAAAATATTTTGCCATAAATTCAATCGAGGATTGAAACAGGCCATAAAATAATAATTTACACCTCAATTAAATAGTCGGGGAAAAAATCGATAAATAAATAATGTAGGGTAGATATATCAAGAATCAAGTAAGTATAAGAAAGCCTTATAAACCTCATTGGCCTCCGGAAATAATTTTTTAAAACTTTACACGCTACAAATCCCATTTGAAAACTGCTCTATTTGGTCAAAATTGAGCTTAAATAATGTATAAAATTAAACATTTTCTCGAAATTCAATTTTAAAGATAGTTATACGAGTATGTATTTGAAAATTTGGCTTATTTCTTTGAATTTTGAATTATTTTACATACCTTGAAGTTGTTCTAGGTGCACACTTGCTCACAAAGAAAGGGCTTACAAACTATAAATTTATAATTAAACTTAACTTTATCACCACTTTTTGTTAACTTTATATGTAATTATTGATTTTTGAGTGGTTTTTATTTCAAAATTTTAAGGGTTTCCAAAATCCAAGAAAAAAAAAGTATCGAATTGGTTGCGGACCTTTTTCTCCCCAAAAATTCAGACTCGTCGAATTTTTACGGGATTTTCGGAGATTCTAAGGCTCAGACTCAAATTGTGACTGCACCTCCTCTGGATCCAACTGAAATATATATAGATATAACCACTATATGCTTAAAGTATAGTACATATATTTATATTTCTCGTGAGATATAGTATGCCTTATAAATGTATGAGATCGAAAGTACAGTTTAACAAGTAAAGGAGTACTCGTGTCAAGAAAAACTTGTCAAATTATAGTCAAAATATAATTAATTTTTGGCCTTTATTGCACAACAAAAATGCCAAAAATATACCAAAATAGTACCAAAGAGTACGAAAAAATTTCGATAATTTAAAAAAAATTGGATCTCGATCTCAAATGCAATTTTATTTAAAATAGTAGTGTACTACATATACTAATCCATTATAAATTATAGGAAATCAAAAGCTAATTATGCCCAATTTTAAATGATTTTAAAAAATTTTGCTTTTAAAATAAAGCAAATATTATTTATACACTAAATTTTAATTACACTAAATTAGAATTTGTTTAAAATTGTATTTTTTGGGATTTAAATGATTGAATTTTGAAAAAAATTGCTTTTTTTTGAGTAAGTAGTTGGCTTACTTTGTAAAGTTGGTGATAATTAAGTATATAAGTTCAGTGCTTTTTTTTCTATATTTTGTCGAAAGTAGAAAATCCCGTTGGTAACTTGTACTTGAGACTTTTCTCTTCTATTCTTGTCCCTTAACTTACTAGAACTAGTACAGTACTTATTGTAGGTACTAACAGTATGGTACTATGTACTGCTGATATAAAGGATATATTTAATTTTATAAATTTTGTATTCTCCAGTTAGTTTTCTAAGGGGTCTACTTTTCCTTCAGTTTTTTTCGGGGGGCTTCAAATATTCCAAAGTGAACCGACGGCGAGATCGGCGGGTGCTGGCGGGTGCTAGACTTCAATTGGGCTGGAAAGATTCTATTTAATCCGAATTTTCTTATCGGAATATAAAGTTTGGCGCATTTCAACTACTATACATTGTATATTACTTAGGTACTGAATACATATATAATATGTAATATAATGTATGTATAGGGTACAGGTTCAGCGAGGGAATGCGGTATTTCAAAGGACCTTGACTAGGTCCTTGCCTCAAACCCACCCAAAAGACCGAAAAAACCGAATTTTGGCAAACTTACCATAATGTACTGTAGCACATCATTACGAATATGCTGGGGATTTGGGGGTGACTCAAGAGCCGAAAACACCCGAGAAACTTCCCAAATATCAGAAATATTTGCAAATGCAATATTTTTCCCCAAAAAAAAACTTTCCCCAAATTTGGCCATACCATACCTAGATACTTACTTTTGTAGGATATACCTAGTACCATACTTATCCTTAGTTTAGTAGGTACCTTACTACCTTCCATAGTAGTTACTACATTGTAGAAATATTCAACTCGATTATTTTCAATTCTTCGATTGAGTCTGCTGGATAAGTGGGATACAAAAAAATGCATTTTTTACTTGTAACTTGTAGGTTATCTGACAAGAGCATAAGGTAGATGCTCTGAACTGAATGAAGCCAAATTTTATGGCTTTGCAGGTATAATTGTATGTAAATTATACTAAATATATAAATTTACTATACTGTATACTGTATACTGTATACTGTATACTGTATTATTAGTATTAGTAGATACTTATAGACTTAAAGGCCAGTATACATAAGCTGCTCAAGTCCGACCTTGATTTGAATTGAGTGGATAAATTACCCCTGCTAATCCTGAATAGATTCAAATGATTTAAATGAAAATGTAAATAATTAATTTTTAGCGTTTATATGCCTCTTTGATCGATATATTCATATCATATGATTCATATTTTTTTTGGTAAAAATTCTCTAATATAGCTTTTTTATGTAAAGGAATATTTAGAGATTTTTTACACTTGAAATAGAAAATATTTATAGAAATTTAGTAATGGTAAGTAGATAGATTATCTTTAATTAACATAATGTATTTCATATTTTATATACCCTACCTAATATTTTAATAAGTTAATAAGTTATCACAAAAAGTATAAATATATATAGGTAGGGTACATAATATGTAGGGCTACTTAATCTTCGATACCTTCTTTTTTTAATACAGTGACTTTGTGTATTTGATCACCTGTTTGAAAAAAGGAAATTGAATGCCATAACTTATATTTAGGCCCAATTTTTGTATTGGTACTTTTTATACTGTTTATGAATGATTGAAAAATTGTCTTGACTCAATACCTATGATAAATTTCATAAGTAATTTATCTCAATACATTTAGTAGTATTATTTCATGAATTTTTCGACAGTCAACAGTCAAAGTAATTATTGATGGTACAATTACATATGATAAAAAATCCGAAGAACAATTTGATAGGACCAGTGTAGAAAAAACCGTCAGTCCCGTGTCATTTGATACTTTCTTGTCTCATTTTCTCATAATCATCCAGTCCTATCGACCTATCAACCAAAAGTCCAAAAGTGGTCCAATTATTCGGTCAAAAATTAGCTTTGAAAACGGCTCTTTTCTTGATTTCATATCCTACACAGAGAAAGTTGCTTTCTTTGAGATTTGAAATGGGAATTTCTTTGAATTTGTGCTGAGATTTCGATTGAAAACATAGTGGGTCTGATATAGGTATGCAATACAAGCAAAATGGTCATTCTCAAAGATTTGAGAAAACAGCCCACAGAATCGTACTCGAAGCTTGCGAGCATTTATTATAGGAAACACTGGATTTGGAGATTTCGGAAAATAGCTTTGAATAGCAGCTGAAATAGAATGAAACGATTGATTTTTTACTTTAGATTTTAACATATGCTATAGCTAGTAGGTAGAAGTAGATACCAACTTACATACATATATGCACTAGTACTTTCTTTAATATTTATTTTATATGATTATACTAACTTATGTACCTAACTTATCAGAATTAGTCGATTACGGGTCAAAATACAAGATTTTATTCTTAAGCTTTTATGAAACTATTTTTACGTCGTTTATTAATTTGGAATTTGGATTTATATCGTTACTTGCAATAGTTTCAATTGCTTTTTTATTTTTAATTTCTATTTGTTAATTAAAGTCTACTATTAATACTTCTGAATTATGATTTTTGATAATCTTAATTCAATCATAAAATTAGACCTTTGATCATTCTTATCAGTATTGTCATAATTTGAACTAGGTAGAAGTTATGTTAGGTAAAAATAATTTCAAATCATCAGTTTTCTAAAAACTCTAAAAAAAATATAAAATATAATCTAGATTATACTTTTGTGTCTCGTATTAGTATTTGTCCTATGGGCAAAAGATTTTTGAAATTTTAAAGAATTTGTTAATTTTTCAATATTTATATCAGTAATACTGTAGTGTTATATTCCTACCTCCAATTCCAGCTAATTCTATACCCCATTTACATTCTGGGTCTAATTTAGGAAAATTATTCGCCCCATTTCTAACATTAATCTCAATTTTACACATTTCAACAAGCTATAAAAAAAATCTCCCACTAGACACAATATTTCTCTCTAGCTTAGAATTTGAAATGAATATTTTAAATTTTATTTTTTATTTTTTTGGTAAAAATGATTTCTACCCATTGATTCAACTAACCCTTATTACCAGTACCGAGAATTTCTCGTGATTATTAGGGGTATTTTGGTGATTTTTTGGTGTAGAGAATTTTTGGAGGAAAAACTGGGTAAAAACTCGTTATATTCACGACACTTTTATATTGGGGGATATCAACACGAGATTTAATCGAAATTTTGTACACGAAAATTTTCCCTTAATAAATCTCGTAAATATCACGAGATTTTTCCGATGCCAAATCTCCGAATTAAATTGTGCGAAATATTGAAGATCTATTTTTGAAAGTATCACATTTTTACTTTTTACATTTCTTTAAAAAAAATTGTAAATATTGATCAAAATCTTAAAAATTTCAGAAAAAATTACACAAAATTTGGTACACTTAATTAAAACTAGTTCTCATCTTACCATCTCTCGTCATCTCATCACTCATTACAGTATTAGTAGTAAAGGTACTCCAGTAATGACTATAATGTCAAAAAATCGACAATTTTTATCAAAATTTAAAGTGATCGTGAATTCCATTTTTTGATGTAAGTCGGGGTCAAATTTTTGAACCCAGTTAACCTACATATAATTGTGAACATGACGATTATTAAATTGATGATTATTGTAGTACAATTAATGCTTAACCACCCTAATTAAATCAAAATATGTAACTTTTTGTGTGTCAATGAAGACGACTTAATTTCCACAACCTATGTACCTATCTAATTGTAAATATTAAATGCTTTCGAAATAAATAAAATACTCTTTAATTGTAACACATTTGATTCTATGTACATCTACAGTCTACAGTCTACATTATCCATTTCATTACATTAGAAATTAAAAATAACTATTTAATGCATGGAAATTTTTAAGAAATTATTTGGTGAAATATTGGGGGAATATTCGTGAAATTCTCGTTCAGAAGCACTAAAAAATCTCGTGTTTTTCTCAAGAATATAACGTTACACTTGGCGACATTTACACCAACTTTACCGCCAGTTTTACCCCTAGAATACACGAGTTTTTCACCAAAACTGGGGAACTATGAATTCGTGATAATCTCGGGAATTTCTCGGGATTTGGTAATAAGGGTTAACATTAATTATTAGAGGAAATCGTTGAAAAATCATTGAAAACCAAATAATTATTTTTGAATTTCAGACAATTCGTCTAGATAAGTGCTCACTACGCTCCTACAGGTTCAATTTCTTAATAGAAAAATTTAAAAATTTCAAAATCTATATAAATTATGTGCATTTTAAACCTCGAAATTATTTAAAAATTTTAAAAATAGTTAACTCATTTAAATTTACACTTCTGGATTTTTACAATAATTAATAAGGTAACTACATAGAAAGTATTTTAGCTAGTTAAAGCTAAAGCCTTTCAATAATTGTAAATTACAATTATTGAATCCATAATTCATAATGTTTCACTAAATAATTAAATGCAAACTAGAGAAATTTAATATTTTCTAATAATTACAATAAGAATTAGCAAAACTAATCTTTCTCAAAATTTTCTACTTGGGTATATAAAACGAATTGTTTTTACAAAATTTCTAAAGATAAGCCTAATCCTTAAGATTAGAAAATGTTTTCAAAGATTTTTGTAATATTTTTATTATTTCATATAAATTTTGCGGCACGTAGACCTGTTAAAAATCCGCCTGTAAGACCTTCAGAACCAGATCCAATTACTTCCAGAAATCCTCCAGGACTTTTTGAAGGGGATCTGATTGTCCAAGGCACAAAAATCCCGCTTTTGGGTCATACAGTTCTTGAAGAAAAATACAGATGGAAAGGTAAACTACCTAGATAAAACATTTTTTGAAATTTTTCTAATTTTTTCTATAACCTGTTTAAAGGCGGACTCGTGCCCTATGAAATTGATCCAACTTTTAGTAAGAAATTCTCAAATTTTGTTGTGAATATTATGGGTATTTAGAGTATTTATATGAAAAGTCTCGATAATTGACCTTCGACCCTTGACCTTAATTGGTGGGTTACCTAGATCATCCTCAAGTACACAGTACAAATTAAAAGGCTTTCGATTTATGAATGACTATAACTTTTATTAGGAGCTGAGATATTTTGGCAAATATCAATATTTTCAAAAAATTTTGGTTTTTGGTGAATTTCGACCTAAGGGTACTTTAAGATATATCATTCGAAGGCCCTTTTCAAGGGCTACAAAATAGAGCATTGAATTTTTCGTTTAGGTCAAAATAGCTCTAAATCAGGCATGGACTTTTCAAAATTCAAGAATTTTAAAATTTCCAAAATTTCCTAACCACCCGTTTACCTCTAATTTTGACATTAATAATATGATATGGTTTAGATGGGACTGAAAAGTACAAAATAAATCTTGGTATGAAAATGATCAGCTCGAAAACTTGCATCCGATTTAAGTCGAGAGAAACTGAATCAGATTATATTTACATTTTAAGAGGGGTGAATACCACAGGGTGTACTTCATACGTCGGGAAACAAACAGGCAGTCAGGTAGTACTAATATTAAATTACCTAATATTTAATATTCATTTCAACCAGTCTTAGCAGGAATAGTTCGGAAACAATTTTCAAAGGCTCCGATTTAAATTGTCCCCCTTTTTGGCTCTTTTTGACCCATAAATCGACACTCTTTTTGACCCCTGTATCACTTTGACCCCAAATCTAACCTAATATAACCTAATCTAACCTTACCTA